>JASVEL010012136.1:0-258047 GCA_032618575.1 Nicotiana noctiflora
ACTTCGTTCAGTTACGTATTGCTAGAGGTTCTCGGAAATTCACCTACGCGATCGCGGACTCCCCTCGCGATCGCGAGCCCAATAATTTCCTCTTACGCGATCGCATGAGCGAGCTTCGCGATCGTGAAGCACAAAAATTCTCTCGCAATATTGAGCAGAACCAGCGGTGCAATTGGCACCAAAATGGTCCGTTTGGACCCCCGAATTCATCCCGAGGCTCCCGGGACCCCAACGAAAACCACCAACCTACTCCAAAATATGATACGAACTTATTCCAATCATAAAAACACGTCTAACAACATCAAAACCCATAATTCACATCGAATTCAAGCCTAAATTTCTTAAAACTTTCCGAATTGCACATCCGATCTAAAACCCAACCAAACGACGTCCGAATGACCTGAAAATTTGCGGACATATCCAAAATCACATAACGAAGCTACATGAATTGTCGGAATTCCATTCTGACCCCCGGATCAAAATCTCACCTATCGTTCGGATTCGCCAAAATTTCAACCTTCGACATTTCAAGCCTAATTGAGCTACGGACCTCCAAAATACATTCCGAATGCGCTCCCAACCCCGAAATCACCCAACGGAGCTAATGGAACCATCGGATTTCCGTTCCGAGATCGTCTTAACACTGTTCCGGTTACGGACCATTTTCTATCTTTAAGGCTCTCATTTAGGGACTAAGTGTCCCAAAAAACTCCAAATTTCAGAACCGACTCTCCCGGCAAACCACAATAGCAGAAATGAACTTAGGGAAATAGTTAAATTGGGGATTGGGGCGTAATTTTTCCAAAACGACCGGCCGGGTCGTTACACATACTATAACAAATTGTGCCTCAACATATTTGTCCCAATAGTCTAAATATGTATCTATCTTTTTAGATGTTAAACAATCAGGTACGAATTCACATAACTTCACAAAGATGCACTGATACACACCAGATAAGCACGAAACAAAAATAAAATAAATAAATAAATAAATATAAATAGATGACACGTGTACTCTTACCCTCCAGGGACGATAGTAATTGGGATACGATTACCACCAATTATGTTTGACGAACTTGTTGTTTGGATTTCATCTCTAGGTGTACCAAGATCAGAAGATGAAGATGGTAAGGATCTGTTTTAGTTGCATCCGAATGTGGTTTTTCTATAGCTGAAGGTTTGAGGTAATAATGGTGACCGATTAGATGTGGGACTCAACATCTCAGGAGATCTCAGTATGCTTGCATTCCTGTTTTCAGCATATTTACGTGCTCCACCTCCCCTAGGTGCCATATCTGCAATTCCAAAGTCATATAATGTACATGACCAAATACATAATTAATGAATTATGATCAAATCTAATTGGATACAGTAATAAGTAGAATGCTCTGAAAAAACAAAGGCATACAAGTATTAATCTGGACATGGCAGATTAAAAAGATAAACAACTTCATAACTATTTCTTACCGCATTTGCAAAATACTACTACTACTACTCACAAAATGAAATTGATGGTAACCAATCAAACAAGCAAGCGAAAGAGCTATTAAATACAAATACTTAAGTTTTAAAAAAAAACAAGAAACAATATAATCTAATATCCAGGAACATTGTTCTCAGAAAATATAAAATCAAATGGTAATAAAAATAAATTATATGCTATGTTTCATTCATTCAGAATCTATAGTTGAAGAGATTGAAGTACTTTGACCCTATTCACTGTCATTTTCATCATATGGCGCTTCATCCTCATTATACTCATCCTCATCTTCATCCGATCCAAATTCAACATGAAGTTCTACCTCATCATCTAAATCATCATCCTCGTCTCTTATGTTTATGAATTCACCATTTGGATCATTCAGGAGAACAGTTTTATTGTCAGGTACCACACCAAATGTTAAACCATCTTATTCGGATTGGAATGGCTCAACACCATCTGTCAGAGTTGACTGTGAAGATGATGGAGGCATGTCCACAATACCCCATGCTTTTACTTTGCACATAGCCCACCAGTCACTCTTATCACGTCGTAAGCTAGGATAAGCTGTATAATACACTTGAGCCGCTTGCATTGCCAAAACAAATGGTTCATACTTCTTTAATTTCTTTTCATGGTTGATATCCACAAGTTTATATAGTGGGTGAATCTTCATTCCTGCCTTTGGTGTGGGATCAAACCACTCGCACTTGAATAAAATAGTTCTCTTTATATACTCACTACCCTTGTACTCCAATTCAAGGATATCAGTTAGCACACCATAGTAGTCACTTTCATCTGCACTATAGTTAGTTCCTTTTATGCATACACCGCTGTTGTTAGATGCTCTAGAAGAACTGCGGCTTTTAGTGTGAAATTTAAAGCCGTTGACAATATAACCGGTCCATGGTTGTGCTGTTCGACACGGACCTTTTGCAAGGGCCTTGATGAACTAATTATCTATGTGGACTCGTGCCTATAAAAGAAAAATAATTAGAGCTGCTCATAAGTGAGGTAAGTATAATTGGAAGGATATTGTACAAGTACTCCCAAATCTTTTAAACCATGATGCAAAATCTTCATCAAGTTTCCTATCCACTTCCTTCTACGTAATTTGTAGGAAATTTTGACGAATGGAGTCAATAAAAATCCTTTGAATAACATCCAAGAAAATGATATATTAAGTGTTTTGATGATTATGCTAATCTATAAATGAAAATAAAAGCTTGAAGTCTTACTCAATATATGGGTGTACTTCTGGGCAATTTAATAAAACATAAATATGAGCTGCATCAAGTTCTTGTTCAGTCATATATCTTGGTTTACATCTCCCAAATGCTTTACCTGTATAGGTAAATATAGAAAGATTACCATCGCGCTCATCCCTTTCCCTTGTACCGCCATCATCATTCCGTGGAACTTTCCTATGCCTTGTGTAAACATGAGGTTCAAAGTAGTATGAACAAAAAGATGAAGCTTCCTCAACTAAATACGCATTGCATATGGATCCTTCAACTTGTGCCTTATTTCGAATATTATTTTTTAATTTCTGAAGGTTCCTGGAAATAAAACATATGCTCAAATTGTGAACCATTCATAAAAATGTTGTATTCTGTTCATATCAATTGAAACAAATAAATAAAGGCATGAATTTGACCTAGGGCAGTAAACAACAAAAATCAAAGGCAAGCATAGATGTGCCTGTTAAGCAGGAAACTCTGTTGGTTATTGCATTTTGCAGCAACAGAGGTTGGTGGAAAAAAGCAGCAGCATCAGGAGAGCCAAAGCCCAGAATGCTTAAGAAAATTGGGCTAATGCATCTCAGTAGGAACAATCTGCATCTATGCAGTAGTGCAGCAGCTAGGATTTTCAAAATACAATCAGGAAAAATAACAAAGGTACCTAGAATATCTAAGAGAAATGGGCACTGGCAGGGGCAATATTCAGGAGAACATCAGTCAACTCACAAGGAAAATTTTCACATACATTAGGTCACTTCTATGCACATTATGTGGACAGTTAAACTGATCAACTGGATGATGCAGATGTGCACATGAATAACAGAATAGATCACTATAACCAACAGGAAAAGGACATAGTGATCTTATTTTTCAGTTTTCACTGACACAGGTACTGTTTTGCATGAATTTGCATACCACGAGAGTACAGACAGTAAAGAAGCAACTACTGTGAAAGCTGAAGCAGGATCAGTCGATCGAGCAAATACACCAACACAATTAGAAAACAAGGCAGATGGTGATGGTGTTAATATGGTGCAAAGGCAAGAAATTATTAGGATTGTGGTAATTAATCCAACTGCTACTGATTGAACAACAGCAAATATCAAATCTGGACAACAGCAAATTGAGCTAACTAATCCAGTTTTATATGTAGGGCACCAACTATAAAGATACAAGTATCAACAACAACTATAAAGATTCAACTATAAACAACAACTATAAAGATACAAGAAGAAAGATGAAATTTTACCTCTCAAATGGGTACATCCATCGATATTGCACCGGACCTGCTATTCTTGCTTCATAAGCAAGATGCACGGGGAGATGCTCCATTGAATCAAAGAAGTTGGGAGGGAATATACGCTCCAATTTACAAAGAATTTCAGGTATATCTTGTTCAAGTCTAACCATATCCTCTTCCCGAATTGCCGTTGAAGTGAGATTCCTAAAGAAAAGGCTCATCTCAGCAAGTGGTTCCCAAATTTTTTGTGGTAATAGCTCACGAAACGCAATAGGTACCAATCTTTACATGACAATCGTGGCTTTTCATACCAAACAATTTGTGTTTTTTCATGTCCACACACCTTCCCATATTTGAGACATATCCATCTGGAAATTTCAGATTCTCCACCCATTCACACAACACTTTTTTCGACTTCTTGTCTAGTGTGTAACAAGCTTTTGGATATTCATCACCAACAACATGTAATTCAGGGCGTCGACAGAACTCTTTCAAGTCTTCTCTAGATTTGGCATTATCTTTTGTTTTACCATCTACGTCTAGCACTGTGTTGAACACATTCTCGAAAAAGTTTTTCTCTATGTGCATAACATCTAGATTGTGTCGGATGAGATTTGTACTCCAATACAGCAAATCCCAAAATATGCTTTTTTTCTTCCAACCCGAAAACTTACTAATTTTTCCATTAACGATATCAGCCCCAAGCTCTGTCACCTTTTTTAACCCCAATTCATTTATCTCCTTCAATATATCATCACCTGACCGTATCGGGGGAGGATGCGTTCTGACCACTTTATTCTTTCTAAATGACATTATGTTATTTCGGTATGGATGATCCAGTGGTAGGAACTTACGATGATTGTCAAACCATGATTGTTTGCCACCTTTAGTCAAAGTAAAAGCATCTATATTCTCCATACAATATGGACATTCTAGCTTACCCGCAGTACCCCATCCAGACAACATTGAATATGCAGGAAAATCACTAACTGTCCACATCAAAGCAGCTCGCATGTTAAAATTTTGTTTCTTAGAGATATCATATGTGTCCACACCTATACTCCACAAATGTGTTAGTTCTGCAATCAAAGGCTGCAAGAAAACATCGAGCTTTTGGTTAGGGTTCTTCGGTCCAGGAACTATAACTGACAAAAACAAATAGGACTCTTTCATACACATCCAAGGCGGCAAGTTGTATGGTGTCACAACTATTGGCCAAGATGAATACTGTTGACTTGTTTGTCCAAATAGTTGAAAACCATCTGTGCATAGCCCCAACTTGACATTTCGACTTTCAGCTGCAAAAGATGGATGCATCTTATCAAAGTGTTTCCATGCGGGCGCATCTGAAAAGTGTCGCATCACACCTTTCTCAAATTCATGCTCAGCATGCCATCGCATATGTATAGCAGTCATGTCGGAAGCATATAACCGTTGTAATCGTGGAGTGAAGGGAAAGTAGTACATATGTTTGAATGGTACAAGATTTCTCTTTGAATTCGATATTTGCCTAGTAGGCTTGTACCTGGGATGACGACAAAACTTGCAATGGCTAAGTTCACTATATTCTCCCCAATAAATCATATAGGCATTTATACAACTGTGGATTTTTTCTACTGGGATGTTCATTCCCTACATTAACTTCTTAGTTTCATAGAAATTATTTGGCATTAGGTTATCCGGAGGAATCATCTCATTCACATATTGACAAATGTCATCAAAATATCTATCGGATAGATGGTGTTCAGACTTGATGTGCAATAAACGTGCAACAACTGATAATTGAGAATGTGTTTCACAGCCAGGCCACACCTCTTGATTTGCAGAATCTATCATATCATAAAATTTCTGCGCATCAGGATTCGATAATTCATCCCTATCAATCGGACCGAATGAGGGGCCAGCGGCATCAAAGACCATTCCGTGGTATGAAGTAGGTGACCAGGCTCATCAATTGCACCCACATTTACCGATTCGGTATTCATAGACTAATCCTAATTTCGCATCTCTTCATGTTGATTTATATTTCTCGTAACCTCATTTTCTCCATGCAAGTACCATATATGATATCCAGGTACAAAGCCATCATGCAATAAATGTTCGTGGACAGTAAGAACATCTTCAAAATTTCTGTTCTGACACTTTTTTCGGTTACATGGACACCTTAGTCTCTCACCATCCCTTCCTTCACGGTGATTCTTTGCAAACTTAATAAATTGCTAAACACCCTTTATGAATTCGGGATTATACAAACCTCTCGTTAACCTTCTGTACATCCACTCGCGATTTGAAGTCATTTTTCAAACAAACTTTCTTTTCTGATAATGTAAAAGGACTACAGTAGCATTATCGATTTCTAAGAATCGATAATAATACGAAAAGTGTACTAATAATCAAATTAGGCCTCAAATCCCAATTATAATGAGCAAAGGATTTCAACATATCTACAATATACTGGATAAATTAGATTTATAAAAAATACTTACCACTTACCCGCCTAAATATTGAACTGTGAAATTGATCAGAAGCTTCCAAACGATAGCTATTGAGAGACGGTTGTGAGAATCTATCAGTTGGGAAAGATAATGGAAAGGATTAGCCATGTGATCATGGGTACAGAGTAGAAGCTAAAATGGCGCCAAGTTCTCTGTAATTTTAGGAGAGTGGGGAAAGTAGGCGCCAAATGTAATTTAGAAGAGTACTGGGCCGGGTAATTAATTAGGCGGTAGTACATACACTATATAATTTGATTTGGGAATTATATATATATATATATAACTCTTTTTCCAGCTTTACTCTTATTTAATTTTCTGTCTTTTAATTTGTTTGCTTAGAATAATTTAAAAAATCTATTAGAAATTTAAAATCCATAAAATCTCCAACTATTAATTTGAGTTTAGTAATTTTATTTTCATTCTTAATTAAACTTTGTTAATACTAACTAATCACATGAATTATACATGTATCTTTTGGTTATTATATTATCATTACAAATTAATAAATTTTAATTGCACCAAACTATTTGTATAAAATAATAAAATTTTAATTGCACTCTTGTTTGAATTATTAAATATACATAATTTATAGCTAATTATTTAATTTTTGATTATGCAATGAAATTATTACTAATTAATATTAGAATTAGTATTATTACCCACACGGATGTGTGTACACTAACCATGTCAAATATTAGAGTTATTTAGGTTATATATATATAAATAATCTTAAAATTTAAATAACCTTTTCTTGAAAAAAATATAGATAATCATTGGATATTAATTAATTAAAAATGCATTGGATATTAATTAATTAAAAATGCTACGTGAAAAAAGATTAATTGTTTCTCAAATCTCATACTTATTATTATATTTTATTTTTAGTACAATTTTTGCCAGTGTTATAGATCCTAAAAATAATCCGAATCGAATAATAACTCATATATTTATCACAAATTAAAAAATCGAAGGTTTTAGACTATATATGAAGGACTCTTATTGGTACTACATAAATTATTATTGGTGTCACGACCCAATTTCCATAATAGGTCATGATGGCGCCCAACAACCTTACTGTCGGGCAAGCCAAGTGCGGAAAATATTTCCAAGTTTATCAAACATCATAATTTTTAAGAAAAGATATATAAAGGATCCCAATGGAGTTTTAGAAACCAAATACAGTAAAAAATAATACTCAAAAATATTATTGATAATTTCAAAATAATAAATGTATTCAAAGAAATCGAATAAAGGTCTAAAAGATATAATTTTTTTGGTACTTTTAATGATTGAGATAATATTATTTTTAATTTATGATTTTGTTAAAATGTATGATTTGAAGTACTCGAACAATTCAGATCGATCATACTTTCATTTATTCTTTAATTAATAATGTAAGTATCGTAAGTAATATTAATAATTAATTTCAATCTATTAATAAATTACAAACTAAAATCTTGATCTATTAATAAAGTTTTCCAACCGATTAAAGATCAGTTGGCAAGTTTACTAACTCAAACCATTCAGTTGGTAATTCACAAACGCATTTTAAATTAGTTGGTAAAATTAGCGACAAAATCCATCTGTTGGTAAATAATAGGTTGGTAATTCGTTACTAATCTGTTAATAAATAATACTTTATTTTTTCCACCATATTTAACAACGGATATGTACTCCGTTGGTAATTTTACCAACGAAAAGTATTTGTTGGTAACATTTGAGTTGGTAATCCTTTAGTACGCAGTTGCTATATTAGCCGTCTATTTTCCCGCCATATTTACCAACTAAATTATTTAGTTAGTAAATTTTTGGTTAGCAATTCGTTAGGAATCTGTTACTAAATTCTAAAAAATAAATTAGTTACCATTTTGTTAGCAATCTGTTGCTTATACACTAACAAATTCGAGGAGTTGGTAAAATCGGTTAGCAATTGGGGTTTTTTTTTGTAGTTACAAAAATTAACAATAAAAAAAGTTACCTGATTTAACATTTGTAGATTAATCGCGTACAAATAGTAAATTTCCCAAAATAAATGAACAATATTCATTTATTACAAAAAAATTCCAATAGACAATGATTTAATAGGGAAAGAATTGTTTAATTGACTTAGTTTTATAGCGTGACCGAAACGATGACAAAAGGATGAAAAGACAAACATTGAATGAAATTCTAAACGTTTGGGAGAATTTATACATTTCTGCAATAATGTAAGCAAAATGAAAGGACACTAAGGATTTGAATTAGGTTCACTAATTGATTGTACGGAAATTCAATCTTCTTATTTATCAAGATAATGCAAATTTATTATTTTTGGAAAGTAATTTACTTTTTAGTACAATAATATTATATATAGTGTTTAAGTGAAGGGTAGATGTCACGACCAGGATTTTTCACCATTGGGTGTCGTGATGGCACGTACTGTCGGAGCTAGGCAAGCAAAACACTCAAACCTTTCGAAAAGTAACACAACAGTAATAACAATAGCAAACCTTTAAATGAAAACAAAAGTCTTTTGCAACATAAGTAAATGAAACCCAAAATGCAGAAGTGTCACGACCCCGAATCCGGTCGTGATGGCGCCCAGCACACTGCTAGGCCAGCCCGACCAATCAACAACAATCATAGAGCTATGAGCTCGCCTTATCCCATTCAAACATAACAATTGTAAATTAACAGTAATGGATATATCAAAAACGGGGAAACCAAGTCCCAACGCATACCAACTCCCATAGACCGAAGGGTCAAGAGTCCTGAGCCTCTACAGAACATAAGTGTAATACGGTTTACAACCAAAGCTCGGAGCGGAAAGAAATAACAATACATAATCAAAGACAGTAGGAAGGGATATCGGGTCCTGCGGACGTCGGCAGCTACCTCGAAGTCTCCACAGAACGGGGATAATAAAGCAGTTGCGACAGCTCAACTGCCCTTCTGAACCTGTATATCTGCACACAAAAAATGCAGGGGAGTGGGGTGAGTATATTTCAACTCAGTGAGCAGCAATAATAAATAATAGCTGGAAGTAAGAACTCCTGTACTGTCACTAAACAGTTCTAAGGCAAACCCCCACAGGTAAGTCATCACTACAATGAGTTCTCTGATCTCCAGTCCATATCCATCTCAACTGGGTCCCACACTGACCACATCCTCACTCGTACCACTACAGTGTACGGCCATCTCAATATATAGAGACATATACATTTGTCTATAACACATAAGTATTTACGTATTTATAAGGATATTAGTAAGTATAATGCTGCGGCGTGCAGCCCGCTCCGATACATATACCGCTGCGGCGTGCAGCCCGGCTCCAATACATATACCGCTGCGGCGTGCGGCCCGCTCCATTTAACGTCGACGGCGCTCGCGCGGGGGTGTATACGGACTTCGGAGGGGCTCCCAGGCCCCAGCGCTGTGGTCGCTATGGCGTGCGGCCGGAGTCCGCCGTATATCGACTGCGGCGTGCGATACGATCCAATATATATATATATACATGTATAATTATACTGCGCGGCGTGCGGCCCGATCCCATAGTATACGAGCGCTCACCGTGAATGTGTGCGGACTCGGACTCCGAAGGGCTCCTACGGCCCAAGCGCGATAATGCTGCGGCGTGCAATCCGTCCCGCATGTATATTACATGTATATCACATGTATATTACTGCGGCGTGCAGTACGATCCAACATATATACTGCTGCGGCGTGCGGCCCGATCCAATGTAGGTATATATATATACTACCTCATAATGGGTCCTCGACCCTATCCCGATCAATATATACTTGGCCTCTCGGGCCCGATATAATATATCACGGTGGGTCCTCGACCCTGTCTCGATCAATATAGACTTGGCCTTTCGGGCCCAATATAATATATCACGGTGGGTCTTTGACCCCTGTCTCGATCAATATAGACTTGGCCTTTCGGGCCCAATATAGCATCTCATAGTGGGTCCTCGACCCTATCTCATCTCAATCGGTATAGACTTGGCCGCTCAGGCCCACTCAGCTAGAACGAGGAATTCCACCCTAGATAATCTCTCTCGATGTACACATCTAGTACGGGCTCATATTATGCTATACAGCTAGAGCTATGGCTGAGTGTATATTTCCGACACGATATAAAGGTCACCTAGCTCTATAGGTTCCCTAATGCTCTACGGATCGGCACAAGGCCCCAAACATGGCTATTAGCCCAATTGTACAGTTATAATCTCATTAGCAGTCATACAACACAGTATTCCATTAGCCGGGAAGGACCAAGTCCAAGTCCCCAATCACAATGTCACCACACTCGTCTCAAGACGTGTGTTTCATCTCAACATAGCACTGTGAAGTGCTAGTACGGGGTTTCAAACCCTCAGTACGTTATTTACTACCACCACTCACCTCGAACCGGTAGAAGCTTCAATCCGCCTTGCGCTTGCCTCGCAAATCAATCTCCTCGGATGCCAACTATCTGCTCAAAATCATAGAGAATGCATCAATATACGCTAATTTCACGAAATTCATTCGAAATAACCCAATTTATATCAAAACCCACAAGTTGTCAAAACCCGACTTTTGGTATACTTGTCGAAAAATTACAAAAATTATATATTCAGAATCCTCATCTCGATACGAGTCTAGGCATATAAAATTTACCAAAATCGGACTCCATTTGCCCACTCAAATCAGTGTTTTTCTTAAATTTAGGCCTAGGGCTCAAACCCACCTTTAATCTTCCATTTACGGAAATTTAACCCATGATTTCATGTTAAAATGATGTAATTAAGCCACAAAACTTACCTCCAACGAATCCCCGATGAATTACCAGCAATTCCCGTGAGTTTCTCTCTCTAGAACTCAAAAATGGCGTTTTGGGTTAATGAACCCGTAGCCCCTCTGTTCTGTGATTAAATTCTCTGCCAGACCAATTAACCCTACGCGATCGCAGCCTTTGGCACGCGATCGCGATGCACAAATTTCGGGCGGCCTAATTTTCCTCTACGCGATCGCGTGATCCTGGACGCGATCACAGTGAACAACTCAGTGACCCTACGCGATCGCAAACGAACTAACGCGATCGCGAAGAACAAACTCGGCCGGCTCCCAGATTAACCTACGCGATCGCGACACAAGACACGCGATCGCACTGCTTCCGACCAAATACCCTACGCGATCGCATAAAACCTCACGCGATCGCAATGCTCCAAGCTTCAGACTTACGCGATCGCAGGCTTTGCTTCGCGATCGCAGAGCTCGGGATTTCTCCCTTACGCGATCGCATGGCCATCTCCGCGATCGCGGAGAACAAAATTTCTCTGCAATTATTGCAGCAGAACAGCAGTGCCTTTTGGCACAAATTGGTCCGTTTGGACCCCCGAATTCATCCCGAGGCCCCCGGGACCCCAACGAAAACCACCAACATACTCCAAAACACGATACGAACTTGTTCCAATCATAAAAACACCACCCTAAACATCAAAATCACCAATTACACACGGCTTCAAGCCTAAATTTCTTAAAACTTTCCGAATTACACATTCGATCAAAAACCCGACCAAACGACGTCCGAATGACCTGAAATTTTGCAGGCACATCCAAAATCACCTAACGAAGCTACTGCAACTGTCGGAATTCCATTCCGACCCCCGGATCAAAATCTCACCTACCGTTCGGATTTCGCCAAAATTCAACTTTAGCCAATTCAAGCCTATTTCTACACCGGACCTCCGAATTCAATTCCGATTGCTCTCCTAAGTCATAAATGATCCCCCGGAACTAGTCGATTGCTCAGAAACCGGTTCCGAGCACTCTAACTCAATAGTCGACTCTTGGTTGACTTTCCTTATTCAAGTCTCCTTCAAAAAGGCTATATGCCTCATTTTCAATCCAATTCACTCCTAACTCACCCGATAGACTTTAACACTGATACAAAAGCATAAAACATACAATTTCAACATAACAGGGTGGTAATTCCCGTAACGACGGGCTGGGTCGTTACAAGAAGTTTAATATATCACTACCCAAGACTGGAGGCGCTTGTGACGACCCAAAGGGTCATCACTTATTTTATTAATCATTTCGAGCTTCTGAGGTCCTAAAAACCTCATTTATAGTTGCTTCGATTTGCGTGCGTAGTCCGGGCGCGAAGCTGGAAAATGTTTATGTTGAAACATATGAAATATGTGGAAAATTTGAAGAATTTTGATATTAATATTGATATGGTTGACTTTGGTCAACATTTTTGGTAAAAGGGACCCAGACCTGTGATTTGACGGTCCTAAAAAATCCGTAGAAAAATATGGAACTTGGGCGTGTGCCCGAAATTGAAATTCGAGGTCTAGAACCCCGGTAAAAGAATTTTTCTGTTAAATTGTTTTCTGAAAATGTTTAAGAAAAATGAAACTGAAATTTGATTAAGAAGTAATGATATCGGGCTCGTATTCTGGTTCCGATGCCCGGTACAGGTCATATATATTGGTTAAGCGCTTCCTGTAAAGTTTGGTTGAAAATGGACGTCGTTTGACGTGTTTCGGCTTTAAATTGGAAATTTTGGGAGTTATGGAATTTTGAATGAAATCTTGAGTTTTAAGGATCAAGTCATTGATTTTGATGTTATTTTGGCGATTTGATCGCGCGAGCAAGTTCGTATGATGTTTTTAAGTCAATGTACATAATTGGTTTGGAGTCCCGAGGGCTCGAGTGAATTTTGGATAGTCCACGAGATCAATTTTTCATGTTAGAAAGTTGTTGTCAGCACCTGACCTGCAAAGTTCGCAAATGCGAACAAATGTTCGCAAATGCGAACTTCCCAGTTTTGTGCCTTGGTTCGCAAATGCGAACAAAAGTTCGCACATTTGAACTTCCCAGTTTTGCCTTGGCTTCGCAAATGCGAACAAAAGTTTGCAAATGCGAACTTCCCAACCTTGGCTTATTTTTCATATTTCAGAATTTGGTCGGGGTTCGCAATTGCGAACCCCTGCTCGCAAATGCGAACACGGAGACCTGTAAATCACGATTTCCAGCTTCATTTTTCATATTTCACAACCCAAAACATCCATTGGCGATTTTTCACGAACTTCCTCTTCTCCAAATCATTGGTAAGTCAACTTTTACTCAATTTCTTCAAACTTTAACATCATCTATCATGTTTTCATCTTCAATTTAAGGTTTTCCATGGGTAAAATTGGGGAATTTGGGTAGAACTTATGTTTTCATAAAAATTGAGATTTTGACCTCAATTTGAGGTCCGATTAGAGAACAAATTATATATTTGAACTCATGGATGATTGGGTGAATTTATTTTGGTTTGGAACTCGAGTTTTGATCATGTGGGCCCGGGGTCGATTTTTACTATTCCGAGCAGAATACTGTAAAACTTATATTTAGCCATGTGAACTAGTTTGTTAAGTAGAATTGATGATATTAAGTCAATTGTGTATAGATACGATTGGATTGGAGCCAAATTGGAAAGGAAAAGGCATTGCTACAGATTGAGTTATTCGTAAACATTTGAGGTAAGTGTTTGTTCTATCCTAGCTTGAGAGAATAGGAATTGATTTATGTATGAATTATTGATTAAGAGTTATTGGTGTTATACCGGTAACGGAGATAAATTGTAGGATCAATGTCATTTATTGGTTGTATACCGGTAAAATACATATAAATTGTTGAGTAAGAGTTATTGGTATTACACCGGTAACGGGGATATATCATTAATTTATTGTCATTTATTGGTTTTATACCGGTAATATAAATACTGTTGATCAAGATTATTGGCTTAATGCCGGCAATATACATTATTAAAGAATTGGGATCGTGTGGCGCGCCGTCCACATATATATTAAAGAATTTGGGATCGTGTGGCGCGCCGACCACTTATATGATAAGAAATGGGATCGTGTGGCACGCCGACCACAAGATGATTTGAATCTTGGCATTGGTCATAGTTGCCGGTAGCCTATTGTTACATTTGGGAGCGGGTGGTACGCCTACCACAAGATATAGCTTATTGTTACATTTGAGAGCGGGTGGTACGCCTACCACAAGATATAAAATGAAAAATGAATTGAGATATGAAAGTAAGATTTATTTCGTTGACCAGATTACTTCGGATATTGTGAGTTATTGACTGTTATTTTAGAACGGATTCTTTCCTTATAGATGTTCGATAACGTTTTCTGCTGTTGTATACGTATATGTATATTTCAATTGTACAAGTTTATGTGGGTGACTGGCCTTAGTCTCGTCACTACTTCGCCGGGATAGGTCAGACACTTACTAGCACATTGGGTCGGTTGTGCTGATACTACACTCTGTGCTCTTTTTGCGCAGATACAGGTTACGGACAGCAGCAACAGCAGTAGCACGATTGTGGATATTTCGACTACTGAGACTACGAGGTAGGCTTGCAGGCGTCCGCAGGACCCGTTGTCTCTTTTATCTATGTATTTCATTCTGTTATCTCATGTATTCGAGATAAACAGCTTATATTTCTTTGAGACAATTATGTGTATTATTCTTAGAAGTTCGTGAGTATTGTGACACCAGTCTAGGGTAGTGTATCATGTTTGGATTTTCTGTATCATATTTGATAAAATTGACTAAGTCTTCCACTAAGTTTAATTATTTCACTGTAATTATATGTTTTTAATTAAAGTCTTAAGAAGAGAATTGTTAATAATGAACAATGTAAGTAATAGCTGGCTTCCCTAACTTCCACTATTAGGCGCCATCATGACTCCCAATGGTGGGAAATCCGGGTCGTGACATCGCTATCTCACGAACTGCTAAAGAATACCACAACCAAGTCTGAATAGAAAGAAAATACATATGTCTGTCTTGGTACAATAAAAACAATCAGAAATATAGAAAAGGGACTTCGGCCTTTGAACGCCTGCTAGGCTACCTCATCAGTCACTGGACTGAAGTCAGCTCCCGCTCAGTGTGCTACTGTTGTGGTCTAAAAGCTGCTCCGGTACTATGATCTGTGAAAAAAGTACAGAAGTATAGTATCAGCACAACTGACTCCATGTGCTGGTAAGTGCCTGGCCTAACTCCGACGAAGTAGTAACAAGGTAGTAAAAATTAATTGTGTTACAAGTTAATATATATATATATATATATATATATATATATATATATATATATATATATATATATATATATATATATATATATAAGGTAAGAAATACCGAAAACTAAATAGTTAACAGTGAAGGAAAATATTCTATAGGGAGTACAATCCGGATAAATAAAATTATCAACTTAAATAAGAAACAGGACACAACAATAAATAACAAAAACAAAAAAACCAACTGGTGCACGACATCAACCTTCGTGCTTTTACTCTCATTCTCACCCAAAGCAAACAAATAAAATGCACGGTATCACCCTTCATGCTTTCCCTCTCATAACTCTCATTTCATGGCACAGTATGATCCTTCGTGCAAATATATCAAATCGAAGCATGGAATGTCCATTCGTGGATAAATAATCAAAATAATTGCACGGAATGACCCTTAGTGCATTTATAATCAAAATAATGGCACAAAATGACCCTTCGTGCATTATCATTCTTCCTCACCCAAACAACAATCACAACTAAATGGTGGGGGAAATAAACAGTACTGAGAAATATCCCGTCTAGGGAAAACACAGATAAACAACTAAGTCACGGCAAGGAACAATAACATCAACTTCCACATCCCGGCAAGGGAGATAATCAATATACCCAAATCATCCCGGACAGGGATTTAATCACATCTCTTACCAATAATTTCACTTCCTACTCAATAGTATTTTATCGTTCGAGCCAACGCTCCAAAGAATTCACAAGTTCACAATTTATCCTCAACTCTTCACATTATGTAAAAATCATCAATTAGTTTGGAAGAGTCCCAAAATATACCAAAAACAAGTAACAACAAAGACCCACGGTCATGCAAGAAACCGGTGTATAGATACTCGTCACCGTGCCTATACACCGTACTCGATCATTTAGCAAATAGAAATTTATAACACTCTACTCCTATTCCCTCAAGCCAAAGTTAGATCAAATACTTACCTCAAATGCTCCAAAAATTTACTTAAGCCTCTAGTATAGCTTTACCCGTTGAATTCACCACACAGCAGCTCGAATCTAGTCACAAATTACTAGAATATATCAACAAATGCTAATTGAATAAACTTGAATGCATGAAAATGAATTTTCCAAAGTTTTACTCAAAAATTCCTAAAATGCCTTAGGGCTCACGTGGTCAAAAGCCAAGGTTCGAACAAATACACGGCTACCCAATCCCCCAAGAGTTTATATCAATGATTTATTTTGAAATCGGACCTCAAATTGAGATCCAAATCCCCAATTTTAAGAAAACCTAGGTCTACCCAAAATCCCCATTTTTGCCCATGAAAAACCTTGATTTTAAGATGAAAACATGATAAATAATGCTATAGATTGAAGAACTTAAGTGAAAATCAACTTACAATTAGATTGGAGAAGGAAGGGTTCTTGAAAAATTGCCAATGGGTGTTTGGGTTTGAGAGATATGAAAAAATAGGCTTAAAAATTGTCTAAGTATGAAAATTGCAGGTTACAGATATGAGAATTGAGAACATAAGTTCGCAATTGTGAACAGGGCAGGTTTGGGAAATGCGAGGATACTAGTTCGCATTTGCGAACTAAGGCTGGAAGGGAAAAGTTCGCCATTGGGAACATGGGGTCGCTTTTGCGAAGGAGAGGCTATCGTAATTGCAAAGAGATTCTTCGCATTTGCGAAGGCTACTGCCCGGGTGGAGGATCACATTTGCGATGGTAAGCTCGCAATTGCGAAGCCTGCAGAATTGAAGGATACCGAGTTTTTCAAAATAGGAAAATGCACTCCGATGCGTATCCAAATCTCACCCGAGCCCTCGGGTCTCCAAACCAAACATGCACACAACCTCAAAAACATCCTACGGACTTACTCGCATGATCAAATCGCCAAAATAACATCATATACACAGAATCAAGCCTCAAAACCCATGATTTCCTTCTAAGTTTCATAAACTTTCAAACTTAGAACTTATAGTTCGAAACACGTCAAATGATGTCCGATTTCGACCAAACTTCACAGAAAGCGCTTAACACATATTTAAGACATGCACCAGGCATCAGAATCAAAATACGAGCATGATACCATTGTCTTTTAATCAATTTTCATTTTCATTTTTCTTAATAATTTCAGAAAAATAATTTTACAGAAAAATTCTTTTACTCGAGTTCTAGACCTTGGATTTCGACTCCGGGCACATGCCCGAGTTCGATATTTTTCTGCGGACCCTCTGGGACCGTCAAATCACGGATCCGATTCCATTTACCAAAAATATTGACCGAAGTCAACTTTAACC
This sequence comes from Nicotiana noctiflora, assembly GCA_032618575.1. Lineage (NCBI taxonomy): Eukaryota > Viridiplantae > Streptophyta > Magnoliopsida > Solanales > Solanaceae > Nicotiana > Nicotiana noctiflora. Next base: position 17,827 of record JASVEL010012136.1, read on the forward strand.
ATATTAATATTAAATTTCTTCAAAGTTTTCACAAATTTCACACATTTTAACATAAAAGCTTCCCGGCTACGCGCTCGGACTGCACACACACAAAGCGAGACAACTACTAGTGAGGTTTTATAGGCCTCGGAAGCACAGAATAAAGGAGAAATTTGGTGATGACCCTTTGGGTCGTCACATTCTCCACCTCTAAAACAATCGTTCATCCTCGAACGGACAAAAGAAAGAAGTACCTGAGTCGGGAAATAGATGAGTATAACGGCTCCGCATGTCAGACTCGGACTCCCAGGTCGATGCCTTAGGAGGATGACCTTTCCACTGTACACGCACTGAAGGGAAACTCTTCAACCTCAATTGGTGGACTTGTCGGTCTAGAATAGCTACCAGCTCCTCCTCGTAGGACAGATCCTTGTCCAACTGGACACTGCTGAAATCTAACACATGGGTAGGATCACCATGATACCTCCGAAGCATAGACACATGAAACACTGGATGCCTGAATGACAAGCTAGGTGGCAAGGCAAGTCTGTAAGCCACCTCTCCCACATGATGAAGAATCTCAAATGTACCAATGAACCTAAGGCTAAGCTTGCCCTTCTTCCCAAATCTCATCACGCCCTCCATAGGCGATACACGGAGCAATACTCGCTCACTAACCATAAAAGCTACATCTTGAACCTTGCGATCTACATAACTCTTTTGCTGTGACTGCACCGAACGAAGCCTATCCTGAATGATCTTGACCTTATCCAAGGCCTCCTAGACTAAATCTGTACCCAATAACCGAGTCTCCCTGTGAGCACATGATTTTTGCACCGAGCAAATAAGTTCCAAAATTAAAAATATATTTTTGAGTGCAATTGCATGCTTTGTTTGAAAATTAGCACATTGTGTGTTTGAATAATTGGGAATTAGAAAAATCAAAAAAGAAAAAAAATAAAAAATAGGTTAAGTACTTACTTTGTTTGAATTAGTTAAGTTTTAAGAAGAAAATCATCAAAAATAGCTTTAATTAGCTGAAATTAAGGGAAAAATAGTAGAAAATTTGCAAAAAATTATTAGATAATTAGTGTAAGTAGGAAATTAAGTTTTTCTAATAATTCATAAAAGAAAAGAAAAAAAATATACAAAAGAGGGTGTTTAAATAATTAAAAATCAGAAAATACAAAAATACATTGGGTTTGAGTGTTTTGGGCCAAAAGAAAGTGAATCTGAAGGCCCAAACGCATTAGCCCAAAGATCAGGTCCAGGCCACATGAGATTCAATCTCAGCCGTTCATCAGATTTCATCTGACGGCTGAGAATCAATCCAGAATTTTTAAATTAATTAAGGCACGAGACTCAATCTCAGCCATTCATTCAGGTTGAATCCAATGGTGGGAATAATTGGCTGGAATTATTGGTTTAATTAAATAAATAAGGTTGATCTGAGCCGTCTGTTTAGATGATCTAACGGGCGAGACCTTTGGTCTCCTTGGCAACAAAATGACGTCGTTTATGTGACACGATTGGTGACCGTTGATCTTCATCAGATCAACGGTCTAGATTACCTCAGATGCCTCGCCTATAAAAGGCTTTGGTCTGAAGAGGTTGGCCATTTTTCAAACTTCTCTAACCCTAGCCGCCTCTAGAAGCTTCTCCCACCGTCTTCTTCTTCACCTTCATCCAAGCCAGTAACCCTACCGGACATGGTGGCCACCACTCTCCACGGTGGTCGTCGGCCACCCCCAACCCTTCTCCTCTCTCTTTTCCTTCATTATCTTCTTCTTCTCCGACCAAGCCTCAGAGAAACCCTAAAACAGACCCTTCATCTCCAATCTCCGGTCACCGGAACCTACCACCGGTGACCACCAAACAATGAGACTCCCCGTCAAACCAATGCCAATCGGACCGCCTTGGTCCGATCTACACCCCACCAACCTTCAAATCCTTCGAATCTACCCAGAACCCCTCGAATATCCCAAAAAGAGTCGCCGGAAACCTAACTCCGGCGACTCAAAACCAAACCCGTTTTCAAGATCCACCCTTTTACCCTCCCCAAACACCCCTTTGCAACTAAGAGCCATAAAGACTTCATCTTGAAGTCTAAAACAAGAAAAAACAGAAAGAAAAGGAGAAAAAGAAATAAAAAAGAGGAAAAAAGAACTAGAGTCTGTGGTAAATACAAGAAAAGAAATAAAAGGGAGAGGAAAGCTTGGGGGACAGACCCCGCAAAGCTAAGTGCCCTTTTTGCCTTATGTTTAATTTTTTTTTGTCTGTTCTACATGTTTTCTTGTTTTGCATGCCTTTCTGACTTTTTTATTTCGCATGTTAGTTGTAGGGTTCTTATCCTTGTTTCTTCTTTTGTTTCTATTTCACATCTTTGTTTCTCTGATTTCGTATGCTTAGTCATAAGGCTTCTTAACCTGTTATTTTGAGCCTGTCAGTGATAGGGTTTCCGTTTGTTATTTGTTTTGTTTTTGATCTCATGGTTCTTTAATCTGAGTTCAAAGAGTTCATCTTTTCTTTGTCATTTTGACTGTTGGTTTCTGATTCACTTCAAAGTTTGACTGTTGATAGTTGTTTTATCTCTCACCTCTTATTACTTTTGTTAGTCTGCTTAAAGTCATTTCTAATAAGCCCAAGATTCTTTTAACTCTTTTCTTCTCTTCATTTTTGTTAAATCATATTGTTTTTTGGATCTGTTTGGACTCTTACAGTATAACTTCTCCTTATTGTCATGCATACTCTATTGTCTCTTCATTCTTCATGTTGAGTCACTCCTGTGCATTTTTCCACTTTTGTTTATAAGTGTCTCTGTCTGGTCTCCAATGTCTCATCTCTAGAAGTGAATATCATGCTTTAGTTGTTTTATGTTTTCACTGTTTTCCCTCTTAATATGATTCTAAGATTAGTTATTAGACTTTCATGCCTATTTAAGAATTGTTGTGCCATGAACCTTAATGGTTTTTGAAGTTTTCCAAATTGTCATATGACTTGAACTAGCAGTAACTAGGTCTAAATTGACATGGATTCATACTTTGTCACATGAAGTCTGATAATATGAGTTAATTGTCTGAGATTCAACCATATCAATTATCTCCTCTGAGTTTTGGTTGATTAATGCATTTTTATTTGATCTTGTGTGTCTTAGTGTGCAATACATGTTGAGAATAATTAAGTTTAACAGTTCTTGTTGAATGTGAGTGTATGATTAACACTGATTGAACCTTAGGGGATTGGTTATAGCTGCTAATGTTAGATTCCTTGAAAATGGCTAGTTTTTAAATAGGCTTAAGACTGAAAATGAACAAAAATAGGATATTAGGAAATAATTAACCAAAAGAGTGGTCAATTTTGCAAGAGTTGATCAACTCTACAAGGTCCAAACACACTAGTCCATCTCAAAAGGGACTAGTTGTGCAAAATTGGTTAAGTCTGCAAATGCAGGCTTACCAAGGCTCATTTGAGCCCTGAATCTCAGGTGCCTAGGTCTGCAAAGACCCTATGCCCAGCATGTTGATCAGTTTAAAGGCTGGGATTTCCAAAATACGTTAAGTCTGCAAATTCAGACCTGCCCAGGCTTTTTCTTTGAGCGCTGAACCTCAAGTGGCCAAGCCGGCAAAGGCTTTGGGCCCAGTTGGGTTCAGTAAATGGGTTTAATCACCCAAGCTAACTCTCAACTTGAGACTGGCTAAAATTTAAATTGGTTTAAATACATTAATAAAGCAGGCTAGTCCTACAATTAGATTTAAAAGGAATTAAATAGGTTAATTAGCTAAAAATAAAACCAAATAGGTTAAGTTTTAAATAATAGAGACTGGCCAGTCCTTAAATGCCAATGCAAGGACTGGCCATAGGACAAATAAGGCCCAAAAGCTGGATTCCAGAACTAGGTAGGTCAGGTAAAACAACATTTTTATTAGGGGCATAAAGGAAAACCAAAAAGGTAAATTGGTAAATAATTTGAAACATGTGGGGTTAAGAAAGTCATTTGTACCCCTAATTTCTGCAATTTTGCAGAAGTTTAAGGGTATAATGGTCTCCCTAAAAAGAAAAATCTGTAAAAATCTTTAACCCCTAAGGTTACATTGGTAAAAGACCCCAAAAGGGAATCTTTAGAACCTTCCAGCACATGCTGGAAGGGTTTTTGATAACAGAAATGTGGGCTTAAGTGTAAGTTTGGTAATTTTAAGAGGGGGAGAAGTGGGATTTAATCCCATACTTTCTCCCCAAGTCATCAGCCTATTCCCTTCCTATAAATACCCCCTAAAAAGAGAGAATAGGGGATGGCTTTTGAGGAAAAGTTAAGAGAAATACAGTATTAACATAGTAATAGGCTTTTTCTGCAATTTCAAGTGAGAACTTGGGAAATTTTCATCTGATCTTTTGAGTTTTGCTCGAGTATTTGCCTGGGTTTTTATTCTACTGTTGCTGTGGTCTTTGTTTGATGATATTCAACCATCACTGTTGCATCCGCTGTTCGAGTCTATTGTTGTTGCTTACTTACTTAAATCCCTTAGAACTCATTTGTCACGACCCCAAATCCGGTCGTGATGGCGCCCAGCACATTGCTAAGCCAGCCTGACCAATCCATATCAACCACGGAGCTAGAAGCTCTCTTTAACCCATTTAAGCAAATTAATTCACGAAATAACAGCGATACATGTAACGAAAACGGGGAACCAAGTCCCATAATACATCAACTCCCATAGACCAAGGGTCAAGAGTCATGAGCCTCTACCGAACATGAGTGTATAAGGGTTTACAAAATACCAAGTGCGGAAAGAAATGTCAATACAAAATCCAAAGACAGTAGGAAGGGATGTCGGGTCCTGCGGACTGTGCAGCTACCTCGAATATCCACAAACGTCGCCTCGCACAGCTACTGGATCACTGCTGAGAGGTACCTGGATCTGCACACAAGGTGCAGGGAGTAAAATGAGTACTGCCAGACTCGGTGGTAATAAACAAGGGTAAGACAACGCAGATAAGAAATCCGCAATAAAGCACTATGTAAAGCTATAGTCAGCTACCCTGTCATAGAATCAATATTCCCTGTACCTGTACCAACAAATACCAATAAATAGCATAACAGCTAGCAGATGTAGCTAAATGCAATGCAATGCATGATATGACCGCTACGGCGTGTAGCCCGACTCCAATTTTGGGTACCCGTGCTCACTGTGGGGGTTCAGACTCCGGAGGGGCTCCTACAGCCCAAGCACATCTCATAGAGATATTCCTGCGGCGTGCAGTCCGATCCAACATATATCCTGCTGCGGCGCGCAGCCCGATCCACTACTAGTCGGCTAATATGCAGATACAGCCTCGCAGGCTCAAAAGTAGTTTTTGAAAACTCTTTTATCATTTTTCAGTTGGAAAACAGTAATATCAAGTTCCAGAGATTGGAATTAGCATAATAACAAAAATAGCTGCGGACTAGTAGTAAACTAGCATGTCTATATGATAAGACAATGATAACGATCCTCGCGGGATCCAATAACCGGCTCACGGCCCACATGTATAATCAACCGCCCAAGAAGGGGGTTCCTCGGCTCAAGAGTGGCCATTCTCACAATATATATATATGCAACCATCCGAGAAGGAGGTTCGACGGCTCTAGAATAGCCAATAATACAGTATCAACAGGTCGGACTAATATATAGTCTCCCAATTCATGATCGACCCCGCACTCTCAAGAGTGTGCGTGTCTCGCCGCTATAAAGCGTCACAAAGTGGTATACCGGGGTTTCGAACCCGCTGGTCATCACCCACATATATTACTCACCTCAATACGGCGCGACAACTACTCCGCAATGCCCTTGCCACGAGAATCAAGCTCCGCACGCGTAGAATCTGATCAAATACAGTAAAAATACAACAATTTAGGCCAATGGGACGACACCCAATCAATACAACTCAATTTACATCAAAATTCCCAAAGTTGTCAAAACCCGAGCCCCGGGCCCATATTCCGAAAATTTACGAAATTCACATTTCTCTGGAACCCTCGACTCAATACGAGTCTAAGCATATCAATTTTACCAAATTCGGACTCCATTTGCCCATTCAAAACCTTGATTTTCTAAAGTCCAAGACTAGGGCTAAATCCTCCATAAATTACCCCAAATTCCTCCATTTTCATGATATAATTGCGTAATATTATCAATACTAATCATAATATGAGTTCATAGTTGATTACCTGATGATTTCCCTTGATTTTCTCCTCAAAATCGCCCAAAATCGCCCTTAAGCCGAGACCCCCAAATGTTAAAATGTTTCTGAAATTTTCTAACTTCTGATACACTTACTTACAGCGATTTTCGCTTCTGCGGAAGAATTTCCGCTCCTACGCGTCCGCTTCTGCGGAGACTCGATCGCTCCTGCGGATATTTCCGCTTCTGCGGCTAGACGTCCGCCTCTGCGGACTCGCCTAAGCGGCTCCCTTCCGCTTCTGCGATGGCCGCTTCTGCGGCTCCTTTTCCGCTTTCGCGATTCCGCTTCAGCGGAAAATGCTCCGCTTCTGCGGTGCCCAGCGCTTCTGCGCTCATGGTCCGCTTCAGCGCACCCGCTCCTGCGCCCATAATTCCGCAGGAGCGGAAACAACAGAAGCAGTGCACAAGTTCTGCAATTTTCCATATTTTTCCCCCGATTAACCATCCGAAAACACCCCGAGGGCCCCGGGACCTCATTCAAACACACCAACACATCCTAATTCCTTATTCGAACTTATTCCAATCATAAAAACACCATCCTAAACATCAAAATCACCAATTAACCACGGATTCAAGCCTAAATTCCTTAAAACATTCCAAATTACACATTCAATCAAAAACCCGACCAAACGACGTCCGAATGACCTGAAATTTTGCAGGCATATCCAAAATCACCTAACGGAGCTACTGCAACTGTCGGAATTCCATTCCGACTCCCGGATCAAAATCTCACCTACCGTTCGGATTTCGCCAAAATTCAACCTTAGCCAATTCAAGCCTATTTCTACACCGGGTCTCCAAATTCAATTCCGATCGCTCCCCTAAGTCACAATTCACCTCCCGGAACTATCCGAATCATCAGAATCCGATTCCGAGCCCTCTAACCAAATAGTCAACTCCGGGTTGACTTTCCTTATTCAAGTCTCCTTCAAAAAGGCTATATGCCTCATTTTCAATCCAAATCACTCCTAAATCACCCGATAGACCCTAACACTGATATAAAAGCATAAAACATGCAATTGCAACATGACGGAGTGGTAAATTCCCGTAACGACGGGTCGGGTCGTTACATTCTCCCCAACTTAAACAAACGCTCGTCCTCGAGCGTACCGGAGTGGTACTAGAAGCAACTCAATAGCTGAATGACCTTACCAAGCATATATTCGGGCGATCATACGTCACCCTATCTCACGCAAGTCCGAAAACACCATATAGTCAAAATTTCACGGCCCATCTGAACCATAAATCACATTGTACTTTCTGAAATCATATACCAATTGCTAGTCCCATTCCTGTACTCAGGATACACTAGAATCCACTGAATAAGCCATACTCACCACTCCGGGTGAGATCATATGATGTATCAAACAACCCAATCACTCGAGACGATAGTCTCTAATCACAACAACTGGCCACAATCACCAAATACTAGCAGAAAGAACCTTTCTCATTAGATAGAGTCTTATTCCAACACCTCCATATCCTGCCCACGGCAACCGGACACGTGATATATCGAACCCATCTCTCAGGTCAACCATTCATGAATCCATTTCCCTTTTAATTGATACTATAACAGAATTCGAAGCCAAATCTCGATATTACCCTTCTAACCAACTGAAATCATACATGCTCGCACTCATTATTGACTCAAATGATCATTTAAGTTATAACACACCACACTGGTGATATGACACCTCAACACCGGCCCAAGCCACGACGAGCACAACACAGGCTCCAATAAAAACGTCTGAACATACTCAAATCATGACAACTGACTCAAACAAAAGAGTTGTAATACAATTCCTCTGTACCATCATAACATAGAACTGAGATCGCATCTCGCATTATAGAAATAGAGTATCCGAATCCTCCTCGAGAGGTCATAACATCACGTGGCCTTGCCACAATTCATGATTCTATCCAAACACCATTACTCATGAAGCACCTCAATTTACCAAGATCAAAACGGTCATTCACGCACATATTCAGGTCTGAACCCAAGCAATCAACCTCACCCACGGTGAAACAATTAACGTATGCTATCAAATCCTGAAAGAACACAACCGATGTGCCATTCGCCAAGCGATACTCAATACAGACTCTTCCTCAGAAGCCAGGAGGTATTGTATACCAGGTAACATATAACTAACTATATTTTCACAATATTCTGTTGCGGCGTGGAACCCGCTCCAATGACATACCCGTGGCGGCGTGCCACCCGATCTAGATACCATACCTGTGGCGGCGTGCCACCCGATCCAAGTAACCCTCGTCAAATGAATACGCGTCAAGTCAAGTTGCTCATCATAATAAACATATATCGCCTCAAGTTTGGCCACATGAAACGCATCTGACAACGTTTCTCAATACTGGAACTGAATCAATGGTAGATACTTCTACACTAACATCCGCCACTAAGGTCCAACTGACAAAGCAATGCCTACCAGCCGTCCGCTGGTCCTGTGTACAACTACTCTGTTGGAGCATACTCCGATGTTCTCTGCTACGCAATTTGTGCCATTTTCCGACATAGCCCATATCACATTAGTCTAGACGACCTGGCTTATGTCAACCAGTCAACAATCAAGTATCATAATCCGAATTCGTTTTATCAAGTCAAGAGAGAGCCTCTAAGGCTTCCGATTTCCAATAATCACAAAACGGTGTCGATGCACACGATATACAACTACTGCATAGGCGGATTAACGAAAATTTCAAGTCTCCTACACATATATAACATATGAATCACTATGCCTGATTCCGTATTTCACCGTACATATACATAACGCACATCAAGCGTCCATTCATACCACGACAGCCATTCAGAAATTTCATTATGCCATCAACGACTCAATTATTTTAGTCGATCCAACAAGAGAATACCACTCTACCATGGATATTATCGGTTTACATTACCTTGTCCCTTTGCACCATATACCCTGCCAAATTACTAGAATAGCAGTACCATTTTCTTAAATCACCAGCAGCTGTCCACGCTGCTCAATAATTTTATTGACTTTCCATATATTATGAACTGATCTCAAAACCTAGAATATACCATTATCAACTTTCCATAACACATCGTGTATACCATATCACACTAAGACAACATGAAAATTCATATCCCTTTCCTCCGCCTCAACATTGGCGCACTCAACTAGTCAAGGACTTTCGTGATCCCATATAGAAGAAAACTCATTACACATTCCACGCTTCGCATATCGATAGGAATATAATCATCTTCAAACCATGATAAAACACATCACAAACTATTTCTTCCCATTCATTGCATAAGTTAAACTGCCAGGACTGAGTCCTTATACCCATATTATACTCATATCGGGTTACACGACTGCCAACACTCAAAAGCTTTATTGCACAATATCTGCAAGACTCCTTACTTCAACCACATACCAGGAATTAGTCGTATTCTTTATCATACCGCTTCGGTTTATTAACAAGTCATTCCATTTACCCGGTTTCCTTTCTGATTCATCTTTGATTTAATATTAGCCACTACCGTAGCACCATAACACATGAACTCATTCCACACGAGACTCGTACATAAGACCACACGGTCTGAGACATATAGGCCACTGAATACTCTCTCAAATTTCCAGAAGGATCACATCCTACAATACTTTATTTTGAAGAACCTCTTGCGATTTGAATTCGTTATCATTACCTTCCAATACGGATTACATAGAATCCCTTCATTCACATAATATAACACAAGTACCGATCTCTTCTAACGAAACCACCATCTTTAGCCACATGTACAATTTTGAGACACCTGGTTGTTACAAGTAAAATCTTGAACACCGTAAACAATTCTCGGGCGTCAGTCATCCTTATTCAGCTGTAATTCAACTGTCTTATTGAACAGAACCACTCGTGCCTTATTAGAATTCTGACACTGCAGATCATGATTACATACGGATACTATTAGCTATCACTCTTTTCTATACACCAAGCATTCCTTACCAACCTCAGTTCAAAATACCCTAGTATTTCTTCACATCTACGAAGCACCATAACCTTTATCAGAATTTTCCCAACATACTTAGAGACAGAATCAACATAGCACACAATAGTGCAATCGGTTAATCAATAGCAACCTCCCCAACTTAGCTCGAAGCCATTCATCAAAGCACTTTCAACCACTCATATCAGTATTACTCAAGTGATGCCGAAATGTTAGTATGATATTAAACTCAAGTCATTTACAAGCTTCGGCGGAGATTCGAATCATCGGAAATATTAACTCTTTTGCAATTCTTGCATTCATTCACACACAACAGTTACGCCCCCTCTTTAGGTGACAAAATCTTTTCTAAGTCCCGAATTTTCCAAAAATTTTGGCAGAGTTTCCTTTGTAAATTGGCCTATCCACCTGCCAGAGAATCACCCAACCATCCTAGCTATACTTCCACAACTCAACAAGATATCACAATGTATTTCAACAACATTAAATATCAATACTACACGAATTATATCATCACAATTTATACTTGAACCTGCGATGTATCTGCTCGAATCATGACACATATCAATACCTTTCAATTACACATGAGAATCAACCCACCTACCTCGCCTCAATTTAGAATTTCAGCGCATCACTTTATAGTGCAAATACGGGGTTTCAAACCCTCAATACATTATCTATTGCCACCACTCACAAAATCGGCACCTCAATGCTCAAGTCATAAACAAGGTCCAGCCTCAAGTCATCCTGACTGGCCCAACATGAACTCACCGAGATTATATCTCGCCCCTCGTTCGAGGAAATCACAAGCCATAAGGCAATCACATTATCGAGCGCTCGATGCGTACACGGACGTGTGGAAGGAATTTCAAAAATTATATCTCAAGCTGAATCAAGTGCGCACGATAAGAATTCCAAGAAATGTGAAGTGTTTCCTAAAGGTTCGCAACCTCCCGAGGATAAGTACAGGCGTCCCCGTACCGATCCACAAGACTCTACTAACCGGCTCAAGACTCATGAGGCCTAGTAAACCTAGGCTCTGATACCAACTTGTCACGACCCCAAATCCGGTCGTGATGGCGCCCAGCACATTGCTAAGCCGGCCTGACCAATCCATATCAACCACGGAGCTAGAAGCTCTCTTTAACCCATTTAAGCAAATTAATTCACGAAGCAATAGCGAACAAATAACGAAAACAGGGAACCAAGTCCCATAATACATCAACTCCCATAGACCAAGGGTCGAGAGTCATGAGCCTCTACTGAACATGAGTGTATAAGGGTTTACAAAATACCAAGTGCGGAAAGAAATGTCAATACAAAATCCAAAGACAGTAGGAAGGGATGTCGGGTCCTGCGGACTCTGCGGCTACCTCGAATATCCACAAACGTCGCCTCGCACAGCTACTGGATCACTGCTGAGAGGTACCTGGATCCGCACACAAGGTGCAGGGAGTAAAATGAGTACTGCCAGACTCAGTGGTAATAAACAAGGGTAAGACAGCGCAGATAAGAAATCCGCAATAAAGCACTATGTAAAGCTATAGTCGGCTACCCTGTCATAGAATCAATCTTCACTGTACCTGTTTCCAACAATTACCAATAAATAGCATAACAGCTAGCAGATGTAGCTAAATGCAATGCAATGCATGATATGATCGCTACGGCGTGTAGCCCGACTCCAATTTTGGGTACCCGTGCTCACTGTGGGGGTTCAGACTCCGGAGGGGCTCCTACAGCCCAAGCACATCTCATAGAGATATTCCTGCGGCGTGCAGTCCGATCCAACATATATCCTGCTGCGGCGCGCAGCCCGATCCACTACTAGTCAGCTAATATGCAGATACAGCCTCACAGGCTCAAAATAGCTTTTGAAAACTCTTTTATCATTTTTCAGTTGGAAAACAGTAATACCAAGTTCCAGAGATTGGAATTAGTATAATAACGAAAATAGCTGCGGACTAGTAGTAAACTAGCATGTCTATATGATAAGACAATGATAACGATCCTCGCGGGATCCAATAACCGGCTCACGGCCCACATGTATAATCAACCGCCCAAGAAGGGGGTTCCTCGGCTCAAGAGTGGCCATTCTCACAATATATATATATGCAACCATCCGAGAAGGAGGTTCGACGGCTCTAGAATAGCCAATAATACAGTATCAACAGGTCGGACTAATATATAGTCTCCAGTTCATGATCGACCCCGCACTCTCAAGAGTGTGCGTGTCTCGCCGCTATACAGCGTCACAAAGTGGTATACCGGGGTTTCGAACCCGCTGGTCATCACCCACATCTATTACTCACCTCAATACGGCGCGACGACTACTCCGCAATGCCCTTGCCACGAGAATCAAGCTCCGCACGCGTAGAATCTGATCAAATACAGTAAAAATACAACAATTTAGGCCAATGGGACGACACCCAATCAATACAACTCAATTTACATCAAAATTCCCAAAGTTGTCAAAACCCGAGCCCCGGGCCCACATTCCGAAAATTTACGAAATTCACATTTCTGGAACCCTCGACTCAATACGAGTCTAAGCATATCAATTTTACCAAATTCGGACTCCATTTGCCCATTCAAAACCTTGATTTTCTAAAGTCCAAGACTAGGGCTAAATCCTCCATAAATTACCCCAAATTCCTCCATTTTCATGATATAATTGCGTAATATTATCAATACTAATCATAATATGAGTTCATAGTTGATTACCTGATGATTTCCCTTGATTTTCTCCTCAAAATCGCCCAAAATCGCCCTTAAGCCGAGACCCCAAATGTTAAAATGTTTCTGAAATTTTCTAACTTCTGATACACTTACTTACAGCGATTTTCGCTTCTGCGGAAGAATTTCCGCTCCTACGCGTCCGCTTCTGCGGAGACTCGATCGCTCCTGCGGATATTTCCGCTTCGGCGGCTAGACGTCCGCCTCTGCGGACTCGCCTAAGCGGCTCCCTTCCGCTTCTGCGATGGCCGCTTCTGCGGCTCCTTTTCCGCTTCCGCGATTCCGCTTCAGCGGAAAATGCTCCGCTTCTGCGGTGCCCAGCGCTTCTGCGCTCCTGGTCCGCTTCAGCGCACCCGCTCCTGCGCCCATAATTCCGCAGGAGCGGAAACAACAGAAGCAGTGCACAAGTTCTGCAATTTTCCATATTTTTCCCCCGATTAACCATCCGAAAACACCCCGAGGGCCCCGGGACCTCATTCAAACACACCAACACATCCTAATTCCTTATTCGAACTTATTCCAATCATAAAAACACCATCCTAAACATCAAAATCACCAATTAACCACGGATTCAAGCCTAAATTCCTTAAAACATTCCAAATTACACATTCAATCAAAAACCCGACCAAACGACGTCCGAATGACCTGAAATTTTGCAGGCACATCCAAAATCACCTGACGGAGCTACTGCAACTATCGGAATTCCATTCCGACTCCCGAATCAAAATCTCACCTACCATTCGGATTTCGCCAAAATTCAACCTTAGCCAATTCAAGCCTATTTCTACACCGGGTCTCCAAATTCAATTCCGATCGCTCCCCTAAGTCACAATTCACCTCCCGGAACTATCCGAATCATCAGAATCCGATTCCGAGCCCTCTAACCAAATAGTCAACTCCGGGTTGACTTTCCTTATTCAAGTCTCCTTCAAAAAGGCTATATGCCTCATTTTCAATCCAAATCACTCCTAAATCACCCGATAGACCCTAACACCTGATATAAAAGCATAAAACATGCAATTGCAACATGACGGAGTGGTAAATTCCCGTAACGACGGGTCGGGTCGTTACATCATTGGTCTTCTACTTGTTGATCCAGGTACTCTTCTATCCATAATGAAGCTGTAATGGAATTTGCTGAATAGAAATGAAGTTCAAGCATCAAAAATTACCTGTTATTATGAATCTGTAATTTATTTTTGTGTTACTGGTTTAGTAGTTTAGATCTGTAGTTTTAGTGTAGTATTGAATGTAGTAGTAGAAGAACAGAAACAAAAACGCTGTAATAGATAGCTTAATAGTGGTAGAGTAGCATAGATAGCATATCACATAGTTTAAATAGGTAAAAAAACTCTAAAACATAAGTTAACCACAATTTTCAAACCATTAACTGTTCTTCATAGAAGTTTTGTAAATCATAATCACATAGCTAATGTCGTAGATATGCACTTAAACATAGATAAACTTCAACAATAGAAAACATTGGATCAAATAGTGATTCTTTCATAATTGGGTTAATAATCTGATAATGAGATAAGTCGTAATGACATCAGTAGCATAATTATGCATAAGTCTCTGAGTCACTCACTTATAGGTATTTGAAGTTATACAATGGGGTAATTAGACTAAGTAACTATCGTTCATGTGATCGATTAATTTTAAGAGAATAGAAGCTCAGATCTGATTTGAGTTTAAAAGGAAAAATATCTGTCTAACATGACAATTCAATAAGAACTAGACTTGGGGGTTAAAAGGCTCACTCACAATGAAACCAGTGATATAGTTAAACATCTGTGAATAATTTGTTTAGTTTCTCTTTTGACACTGTAAATAATTAGTTGAATCACTTTAATTTGATCTGATCTCGTAGGCAAGTAAGCTGTGTTCCCAAATCTTTCTACTAGTAAGCAATTAGACATTAATGTAAACTCTTGGTTATAAATTGGCAGTAAAGACGGTCTATTAAGTTCTCATGTACATAGATATTTGATTTAGAGTTACTGATTTGTATATTGATTTCCTCAATGATAAATAAAAATGCAATTTGGTTCTTCATTGATTTCGAATATGTACCCTCATATATTTACTTCTGTTTGTTATTGTTCCTATTTAGTTTGGGCCCAGTAAATGTCATGGGCTTGAACCATCGAGTTAGGCCAACTGGGCTAGCGAGCAGAAGCTCGATAATAGCTTGGGCCCTTAAGGCCTGGGCATGCTTATTGTTTTCTTGAATAATAGAGTAAAGACCCAGGCCCAATGAAGAAAAAGACAAGGGCTGCCTGGGTCTGCTAACTGATAAACGGATTAAGGAAAAAACATGTATAGAAAATATAGTTGAACAAATAGGATTGGACTTTAATAAGTAATGGGGACGAGCCTCACACGACATTAAATAGCGGGGCCCCCTTTTAGTAATGAGATAACATATAATTAGATCCGGGAAGACTATTAGCAAATTCTATAGTCTTACCCAAAATAATTCAAAGCCGATAGACCATTTAGGGCGCGATTTAATATACTTTCCTATGAACGAGTGTGCACCTAGTGCAACTCAAATCTTAAATCCCGACAAAGTTGAAATATACCAAAAGTCACAGGCGTACTGGTTGCGGTGTGGCTCGAGGCATGTTTTTGCGATATCGCAATTCTATAAAAATATTAAAGTAAAAGAACATACGTATTGTTAAAATCTATAATGAGTCAAACAAGAGTCAAGAACGCTGATTGAGTGATCGTGCTAAAACCACGGAACCCGGGAATGCCTAACACCTTCTCCCGGGTTAACAGAGTTCCTTATCCAAATCTTTGTTTCGCAGACATTACTAAAAAGAGTCAATTTCCTCGGATTCGGGAGTAACCGGTGACTTGGGACACCACTATTTTCCCAAGTGGCGACTCTGATAAGTTAAAACGAAATCCCGAACCGATTGTCCTTTAAGTGGAAAAACTCTTTCCTCTATGCTATTATATCCATCTCGGGTATTTGAACATCGAGGTATACCCTATCAGCACAATTATGTTTTTCGGGGTAGTAAAAAGGGAGGTGTGACAGCTCTGGCGACTCTGCTGGGGACTCCAACCCCGAACTTCGATTTCAGGGTTTAAGAACTCGAGCTCTTTAGAATTGTCGTTCTTGATATTATTTTATTTCGCTATATGATTTGAACAACATGCTATGTGATTTATTGCTTTAGTACTATGTGGATTGTATATAAAAATTGTGCCGAAAACACTTCTCTTCTTCACCCTCGGGGATGTGCTTACTGGTTGAGACTCCCCTTTCTGTTAAGTTACCCAAAAAATTAAGAATCAGAGGCCGGATAAGTTACAAAGCCGATTGACTCCACGAGTCACCGGTACGTAGCCCCCTCCTCGATTCGAGTTCTCCGCTCGGGTACACGGTCTAGCATTCTATGAATCTATAAGATGTTGAACATAGGTCTAGGACGATTATTTGCATCATATCTGACTTAGGCGACTCAACACAGGGGTTGGGTCTGTCTAGGACAGGTGACCCGGTATTTGAAAAAGACCGAGCATATTATGTATTGTATTTTATTGTCCTTGATCGTTATGCGGACCGGCAAAATTCCCAAGGATAGAAAAGTGTTGAAAAGAAAAAGAGAGAGAAATAAGAACTAGTGAAAATGGGTATCCGGATAATCCAAAAATTTGAAGAAAAAAAGGGTTTTGTTGTTGAAATAATTGGTCAACTAATCTGACCGAACTACGCAGGTTTGATTCTTGCCATTAGGCGGGATACATAGGCAACCCTTGAACGGGTCCAACCACACCTTTTAGAAAAAAAAAGACCAAAAAGATTTTTTTTCTTTTCAAATAATCGAAGTGATTGCTATTTTTGGAAACGGCCGAATGTCCCGAAAGGACGCCGGAAGGCTGTTTTGGCAAAAATGGCCACTTCGAGAGTCATGTCTCTTTCAAAAAATAAAAATTTGCATTGAAAAAGATTTTTCTCTTTTCTAAATAAAATCGCCTTAATAAATGTGCAGGATGAGCACAATGTTGAATGAACATTTCTCCTTAATGAATAAAATCCCTTTGGAGCTGAGACTATGGTGGCACGACATGGAAACAGAAAGTCAAGACTGGATCAAAGGTTACTTGAAAGATCTCACGGGGTTATTGGACATAATTCCCCGGGGCAACGTAATTAGAGCATTGGTCTCGTATTGGGATCCTGCACACAATGTACTACATCTTCCGGATTTTGAACTTACTCCTACTCTGGAGGAGATTGCTTTCTACATAGGTAAGAATGAGGTCCCTCTGAAAGGAAAATACCCGGTATCTCCTAGAGCGGTAACGGTGCATCGCTTTTTGGATTCTTTGAAAATTGCTAGGAATGTCCACAATGAGGATTTAGCCAACAGATTTTGCTCCCTAAACTTCATCTATAGTAGGTACGGACATGTCGGGGGTTTTAACGACTCCACGAACAAGCTGTGTAGCAAGTCCAACCGAGCAAAGTGGGAGGAGCATCGACGGTTTGCTTTCTTAGTGGCATTTCTCGGAATTATCATGTTTCCGAGAAAAGATGGGCAAATCAGTATAAAGTTGCCGGGGTAGCAAGCACTTTGGTAGTACAAGACAATTGTACTTTAGCTCCAGTGATTTTAGCTGACATCTACCGTGCCTTGACAGCATGCAAAGCTGGAGCCAACTTCTTTGAGGGATGCAATTTGATTTTGCAGATTTGGTTGATTGAACATCTATGCCATCATCCTTCGTTCTCAAGTTATGGTCCAACTGGAAGAACATGTCTTGAAGAATTTTACATGAGAACAAAAGAAGTTAAATTGCCAGAGGGAGTAAAGGATTGGATTTCGCATCTTCGATCATTGACCGACGGCAAGATTGATTGGACTACCTCTTGACGAGGTGATTTATATGCCGACAGAAGGGTAACACTTTTTGATCATGGGTTTAGAAAGTATCCAACCTTACGCCCCGTACAGGGCCCTGCGATAGTTGGGTAGATGTCAAGTTATACCAAAGGACGGGGACCTCAGTTCACAAGTGATAGAGATTAGTCCGGATGGGCAATTCCCGGAAGCAAAGGTCCGTCAAATTTGGAATGAATGTCAGAACTTGAAGGTAGATACTTGTGTGCAGAACAGATCTCGATGTGAAGTGTCGTCAGGATATTCCGCATGGTATCGACGGGGTATTGAGCACGATCGTCCCTCGAAAAGACCTCACTTGCAAGATCTGGTGGAGCAATCTAAAGAAAACAAGAATTGGGCGGCCAAAGAAAGTGAATATAAGGCCAAGATCATCTTGGTGGAAGAACAATAGAGAAATCTCCAGTTTGAAAGCAGTTTGCAGGCAGTATCCGACGAGGGAGAGAAAAAGCAACTGAAGAAAGAAAATGAAATGCTAAAGGCTCAGGTTGCTTAGATGAAAATTGCATCCGAGACCCCCATTCGCTTAGCCCGGGATGAGAAATTGATTGAGACTCTTCGACGCAAGGTGAATGATTATAGCTTCGACTTAGACAAAGCAAAAAAAGAATTTGTCAGGGCTCGGAAGAAACTAACCAGAGATGCCGAGGAAAGAGCCAAGTTGGTTCAGCAGCTACAGGATAAGCATGAGTTTGAGGTAGCTCGACTGAGAAAGAAAATTGTTACAGCCACTGTTAAAAGTAACAAGGTCATCAAGGATCTCGAAGAGGAAAGAGAGCATTGTTATACAACTATGGCTCGGTTAGAGTTGGAGCTACAGAAAATACAGAAGGATAACCAACATACTTTAGATGCTCGCACTAAACACATCATCCGTTTGCTTCAAGAAAAAGGGTTTATTCGAGAGAAAATTGTCCGTATTGCTCAGTACATCACCCGGAAGAACCAGCTATGTGAAGATATGTCCCGAGGAACCTTTGTGTCAGCGGTAAAGTTCTTTGTGCAGCAAGTCATGTCTGACCTGGATAGGCTCCAAAAGGTATTAGCATATAGGCCCGCGAAAAGACCGAACGATATCTCGCGGACACTAGGAGCATTGATGTATTCTTAGGGCATGCATCCTGTATTTATGTTTCTTTGCATTAGCGTTACAACATGATCTTGTAAATCAATGTTTTTGAGCTATCAATAAAAATCAAGAGTTGTTGTCAATCCTTTTGCTTTATGTTAGTTCTTTAATTACGATAGGCAAATAAATAGGAACGTAAATTAAGAAAGAAAAGGAAAAGAAAGGAAAAGAGAGAAAAAAAAAGAAAGAATGATGAAAAAAATAGAGAAAAAAAAAATGATTGGTTCAAATAAGTAAAGGCCGGGATGATGCATGACGATCCAAGGAAAATGTGTTTATTCTAAATCGTTGCATCTTATCTCTTCATGTGCTAACCACTAACGGGTGTTGATGTTTGTGAGATTCAGATTCTAGTTGGCAACTGGCATTCTGGCTACTCACCCCTACAACACACGATATAAGAAAATGACAAAGGCTGTGTCGCAAGAGATTGAAGCAACAGTCATGGATCCCGTCCAGGAGGAAGAAATTGTGGACGTGACGGGGATGAAGGAAGAGATGTACAAACTAAAACAGCAGATGGCTGAGATGTACCAGGCTTGGTCGAGGGGTCAACCCTTGCCCACTTATCCTGCTAATCCCACATACATCCCTCCAACTAATCCTAACCCTGAGCCACCCACGATGAATTCATCCTCTACATACCCCGACTATCACCACTACTATGCTTCCACCTCCCAAGTGCCACCACCTCTGACAAAACAAGCACCACCCCAGCCACCCCAGGTTGCTCCGGTATATGTGGTACCTCCACCTGCCACCTTCCACAAGTCATCTAGTGAACCATTGTTCCATGTACAAGACGCCACTACTACCCACCTGAGCCGACCTTCCGACAGCATGAATCTCACACTCCGTTGATAGAGATGAGCGAAGAGAAGCCTGTTAAGAATGCAGAGCAGAAGGAGATGGCCAGGAAAATGAAGAGTTTGGAGAATGCCTTTCGTAACATGCAGGGGTTAGGGGGACAAGTAAGTGTGGCGTACAAGGATCTGTGTCTGTTTCTAGAAGTGCAACTTCCTATCGGACTTAAGTTGCCAAACTTTGATATGTACAGTGGGCACGGAGACCCGGTGGCCCATCTTAGAGGATATTGCAGTAAAATGCGGGGTGTAGGGGGCAAGGATGAGCTTTTGATGGCATATTTCAACCAAAGTTTGAGTGGTTCCGCTTTGGAATGGTACACACGCCAAGATCACACTAGATGGTTTATCTGGGATGATCTCGCGCAGGCATTCGCGAACCATTTTCAGTACAATTTGGAAATCGTACCGGATAGATTTTCACTCACGAAAATGGAGAAAAAACATGGTGAAAGCTTCAGAGAGTACGGTTTTAGGTGGAGAGAACATGCGGCGAGGGTGGATCCGCCGATGAAGGAAGATGAAATGGTGGATTGTTTCTTGCAGGCTTTGG
The DNA here is from genome assembly GCA_032618575.1 of Nicotiana noctiflora. Classification (NCBI taxonomy): domain Eukaryota; kingdom Viridiplantae; phylum Streptophyta; class Magnoliopsida; order Solanales; family Solanaceae; genus Nicotiana; species Nicotiana noctiflora. Next base: position 38,209 of record JASVEL010012136.1, read on the forward strand.
AGCCTACCTATTATGGACACCTAGTGTCAGCTACTGGGAAGAGTTTTAATGAGGTTGTGAAGATGGGAAGTTTCATGGAAGAAGGTTTAAAAACTAACAAGATTATGAGTTTTTCAGCAATCAAGGCCACAAATCAGGCCATTCAGACCGGGAATGGAGGAACCATTGGGAAGAAGAAGAAAGAAGAAGTGGCAGTTGTGGAGAGCAAGCCTTGGAACCACAGCCAACACCCGCCACGACCATATCAGCCATACCCACCAACCCCATACAACCCACCAACCCCGTACAACCCACCAACCACATACAACCCGCCAACCACATATAGCCCACCAGCATCATACAACCCACCTCCACCATACTACCCACCAATTACCCTGACTGCCACAACCTACAAGCTCAAACTTATCCACCACCACCACAGGTATGGCGAGCCCAAGCCCCGTAGAATGTTTACCACACACAAAATACATACCCTTCTTCTACAGCTTACAGAAACCCAAACAAACATAACATCAGGCCCGACCCGGAGATGAGGAATAGGAATCAGACGAAGAAAACATTCACCCCGTTGGGGGAGTCCTATACTAGCCTCTATCACAGATTGAAGGAATTGGGAATGTTGAGCCCAATCGAGTCTAAGCTTCCGAACCCACCTCCAAAGAACATCGATAAGTCAGTCAGGTGCGAGTATTGCTCTGGAGCACCGGGACACGACACTAAGAAATGTTGGCATTTGAAGAACGCTATTCAAGAACTCATTAATAGCGGAAGGATTGAAGTACAGGCTTCGGAGGCCCCGAACATTACACAGAACCCACTGCCAGCTCACCATGAAGCACATATGATAGAATTGGCACAAGAGGAGAGCAGCCGGAAGCCATCCCAGTCTGTCATGATGATCAAGGCCAGTAGCAAAACGGAGAAGGGAGTTGAGAAAGGAAAAATGATTGCTGAAGAACCATTGAAAAGGCAAACAGTGGTGGAAAATCTGAGGGTTGTGGTACCAGTTTGCGAAGCCAGTATTAACAGTGAAAGGCGCAAGCGTGGAACCGATGATTATAAGACCAGTGGTACAGATGCCGGTGGTAGATACCAAGACTGTACCTTGGAACTACAACAAGGTGGCAGTGATTTACAAAGGGAAAGAAGTGTCTGGAGAAATCAATGAGACATACGGTCTAACTCGGTCCGGGAGGTATTTTGCCCCGGAAGAGTTAAGGAAAATGAAGGTAGTGAAAGAGAGTCAGTTGAAGAAGCCTGTGCCTGAAGAAGAAGCGGAGGAGTTCCTCAAAAAGATAAAATCTCGGGATTACTCCATAGTGGAACAGTTGAGGAAAACACCCGCACAAATCTCTTTGCTCTCGTTGTTGATCCATTCAAAAGAACACAGAAAATCTCTGATGAAGATATTGAACGAGGCACATGTCCATGAGAAGATCTCGGTCTGTCATCTCGAAAAAATTACCAACAAGATCTTCGAGTCCAATAGGATTACATTCTCAGACAGTGAATTGCCCATTGAGGGAACTGAGCATAATAGGGTGCTTTATCTTACAGTGAAGAGCGAGGAGTCAGTGGTTACCAGAGTGCTGATAGATAATGGCTCAAGTGAAAACATTTGCCCCCTGTCAACTCTTTGGAAGCTGAGTATCAACCCTGACAGAATTCAGAGAAACAATATAAATGTGAGAGGATTTGATAGTGGAAGTAAGAACACTTTGGGGGACATCGTCTTGGAGGTGACCATCGGGCCCGTGGATTTTACAATGGAATTTCAGGTATTAGACATTGCTGTATCTTACAATCTATTGCTGGGCCGACCATGGATCCTCGCAACCAAAGCCGTGCCGTCATCTTTGCACCAAATGGTCATGTTTGAATGGGAGAAACAAGAAGTCGTAGTGCATGGAGAGGAAAATACCTGCAATGTCGTAATGCCATTTGATGATGCTGATAGAGACAAGGGTCCTTGGGTATACCAGGTAGCTGTACCATAACAGTGAACAAAATTGCTGAAGGCGAGAAACTGCCAATCCCTACGGTAGCACCTACTGCTGTGATGGTGGCCCGGGAAATGCTTAAAAATGGGTTTACACCAGGAAAAGGGCTGGGGAAAGCTTTGCAAGGAATTACCCAACCAGTTCAGATGCCAGTGAACAAAGACACTTTCAGCTTGGGGTTCAAACCCACCTATGCCGACATCCAAAAAGCATGCAAAACCAAAAAGAAAAACTGGACCATGCCTAAGCCTATCCCCAAACTATCCGACACATTTGCCAAGCCTGGTACTAAACATATGACATCTGCTGCGTCAAGGTACATTGAGACCCGACCCGATGAAGAGCTCCTGATGAGGTTTGAGAAGATATTTGGGGATGTGAACATGGTTGAAATAGGGGAATGTACTAGCAGGATGGACGTGCAATTTGTGGGATCTAGTGTTATGCTCAACAACTAGGAAGCCACTCATTTCCCAATTAGGAAGGAGTATTGGTAGTTAGCTCTCGAAAATTCATCATCATTTCCCCAGAAAAGCAATTGTTACTTTTTGTAGTCCCCCCACCCCCCATGAAAAAATCAAAATGTATCCAAAAAACTTTGTTCATCTTTTTGATATCAATGAAATGCAGTTTTCTTCTTTCTTCATTTTTTGCCTTATTTTTATCTTTTCTTCTGTACAATTCCATATGTGATGATTATGATGACATGTCATGCATGAAGGATTCCCGACCCAGTTCTGACAGTCGCATTATTATACAAGAAATTGATGAGGATAGTGAGATAGAATGTGAGGATGAGGAAGCCCTGAAGGAAATAAGTAAGGACATGAACCAATATGAGGAAAAACCCAAACCGAACTTGAGCGAGACAGAATCCATCAATTTGGGGAGCGAAGATAATGTCCGGGAAACAAAAATCAGTGTTCATTTGGAAACACCCCTCACGGAAGAATTGATAAGGTTGTTGCATGAATTCAAGGACATCTTTGCTTGGTCCTATGATGACATGCCCGGACTTAGTACTGACCTGGTGGTACACAAGTTGCCTATCTATCCTGAATGGCAGCCAGTGAAGCAACAGTTGCGAAAATTCAAAACAGATATCAGCGTAAAGATAAAAGAAGAGGTGAATAAGCAGTTTGAGGCAAAGGTCATACGGGTTACTAAATACCCCACTTGGTTGGAGAACATTGTGCCAGTCCCAAAGAAAGATGGAAAAACTAGAGTGTGTGTGGACTATAGAGACCTCAACAAAGCTAGTCCAAATGATGATTTCCCATTGCCAAACATCCACATATTGATTGACAATTGCGCCAAGCATGAGATCGGTTCATTTGTAGATTGTTATGCCGGTTATCACCAGATCCTGATGGACGAAGAAGACGCGGAGAAAACTGCTTTCATTACACCTTGGAGAACGTATTGCTACAGAGTGATGCCGTTTGGATTAAAGAATGCCGGAGCAACTTATATGAGGGCAATGACCACGATGTTTCATGACATGATGCACCGAGAAATCGAAGTGTATGTGGACGATGTCATCATAAAGTCCAAAAAGCAACATGATCATGTGAGGGATTTGAGATGTTTTTCCGAAGACTCCGGAGGTACAATCTTAAGCTCAATCCTGCGAAGTGCGCCTTCGGAGTATCTTTAGGGAAGCTGTTGGGGTTCATAGTGAGTCGACGGGGTATTGAATTAGATCCATCAAAGATCAAAGCCATCCAGAGTCAACCTCCACCGAAGAACAAGAAGGAAGTGATGAGCTTATTAGGAAGGTTGAATTATATTAGCCGATTCATCGCTCAGTTGACGTCAACATGTGAGCCAATCTTCAAGTTGCTAAAGAAAGATGCAGCAGTGAAATGGACCGACGAATGTCAGGAAGCCTTCGACAAAATTAAGGAATATTTAGCCAATCCTTCAGTGTTAGTTCCTCCAGAGCCGGGGAGACCTCTGATCTTGTATCTGACAGTGCTTGACAACTCTTTTGGTTGTGTGCTAGGGCAACACGATGAGACGGGCAAGAAAGAGAAAGCTATATATTACCTTAGTAAGAAGTTCACATCTTACGAGGTAAAATATACTCAGCTAGAAAGAACTTGTTGTGCATTGACCTGGGTAGCTCAGAAACTGAAACATTACTTGTCAGCATATACCACGTACTTGATATCACGGTTGGATCCTCTGAAGTACATATTCCAGAAACCCATGCCTACAGGAAGACTAGCTAAATGGCAGATTCTACTAACAGACTTTGACATTATTTATGTAACTCGTACGGCGATAAAAGCGCAGGCAGTTGCAGACCACTTAGCTGAGAATCCCATGGATGACGAATATGAGCCATTAAAGACGTACTTTCCGGATGAGGAGGCAATGAATGTCGAAGAAATAGAATAGGATGAGAAGCCAGGATGGAAGATGTACTTCGACGGAGCCGTTAACAGTAAGGGAGTTGGTATCGGAGCAGTACTCATTTCAGAAATGGGTCAACACTATCCCGTCACAGCTCAGCTTCAATTTTTCTATACCAACAATATTGCCGAATATGAGGCGTGTATATTGGGATTAAGGATGGCAATAGACATAGGTATTCAAGAGGTTTTGGTCATGGGTGACTCGGATCTCTTGATACACCAAATCCAGGGAGAATGGGAGACAAGGGATTTGAAATTGATACCTTACCGGCATTGTTTGCATGAGTTGTCCCAAAGATTCCAGTTCATAGAATTCAAACATGTCCCAAGAATGCACAACGAGGTTGCAGATGCTTTGGCCACACTGTCCTCCATGCTGCATCATCCGGACAAAACCTATATAGATCCACTCCAGATCCAGGTGTTCTCTTATATATAATTCATCCACTGAGGAAAAAACCATTAGCCAAACATCTGATAGCTCTTTTCTGAGCAGGCCACTGGAGATCAGAAAAGAGCTATCAGATGTTTGGCTAATGGTTTTTTCCTCAGTGGAGGAATTATATATAAGAGAACACCAGACCTGGGATTGTTGAGGTGTGTGGATGCACAACAAGCTGATGAAATTATGATTGAAGTACATGCTGGAGCCTGTGGACCCCATAAGAGCGGGTATATCCTGGCAAAGAAGATTCTGAGAGGCGGATATTATTGGCTCACCATGGAGCGTGATTGTATCAAGTACGTGAGGAAATGTCATCAATGCCAAGTACATGGAGATCTAATTCACTCTCCGCCTTATGAATTTCATATGATGTCTGCACCCTGGCCATTTGTCGCCTGGGGCATGGATGTCATTGGACCAATAGTGCCAGTAGCTTCCAATGGGCATAAATTCATTTTGGTTGCGATTGATTATTTCACCAAGTGGGTTGAAGCGAAGACATTCAAAGCAGTGACAAAGAAAGCGGTGGTGGACTTTGTGCATGAAAATATCATATGCCAGTTCGGAATTCCCAAGGTGATCATCACAGATAATGGAGCCAATCTAAACAGTCACCTCATGGCGGAAGTTTGCCAGAGATTTAAGATCACACATCGCAACTCCACACCTTATAGGCCAAAGGCGAATGGGGCAGTAGAAGCTGCAAATAAGTATATCAAGAAGATCCTCAGAAAAATGGTGGAAGAATCCAGGCAATGGCATGAGAAGTTACCTTTTGCTCTTATGGGATATCGCACAACAAGTGCGCACTTCTATTGGAACCACACCTTATTCATTGGTATATGGGACGGAGGCTGTTATACCCGCAGAAATAGAGATACCGTCATTGCGGATCATAGCTGAAGCTGGAATAGATGGCAAAGAATGGGTAAAAGCCCGGCTGGAACAATTGAGTCTGATTGATGAAAAGAGGTTGGCCGCAGTTTGCCACGGGCAATTGTACCAACAGAGAATGGCCAGAGCATGCAATAAGAAGGTATGTCCTCGGAAGTTTGAAGTTGGACAACTCGTATTGAGGCGTATCTTAGCGCATTGGGCCGTGGCAAAGGGCAAATTTGCGCCAAACTGGCAAGGACCATTTGTGGTATCGTAGGTGTTGTCCAATGGGGCATTATATTTGACATATGTTGAAGGAAAATGCGTAGAGACTGCTATCAATTCAGATGCGGTCAAAAGATATTATGTATGACTCCTTTTCAATTGTATGATCGTATTTTGTTGTGATTTTGGAATTGAAATGACAAAGGCGTTTTATTCTCTATCCAAACACTTTATCCATTGACACCCCCTTTGAGCCATGATTACTATATTCTTTCATACCCCTCTCTCGGAATTGCTTATGGCGCAATAAAGAAAATGAAAATTGAAATTTACAAAATGAAAAATGATGAATGAATGAAAAATGAAAAAAAAAAAGAAAAAAAAGACAAAGAAATCGGGAAAAAGTCAAAAGAAATTCATTAATTGATGACGTTTAATGAACTACGTTTGACTTGATCCCGAAAGGGTACGTAGGCAGCCTCGCTGAGGTTCAGTCATGACAAAGAAAAATCCAAAAATTTCCCACATATTGAAGCTGGGGCAGAAGTTATGTTGAATAATTCCGAGAGTTGTAAATATTTTTGAACCCTCGTAAATTTTTGAGCCTTTATACCTTTCTTTCTTTAACCCGTCCAAAAGCCACGTTACAGTCCAAAGAAAGACCTTCTGATCAATTCTAAAATGATAACAGATGCAATGAAGGAAGAACAAAACATTGGACAACACCCGTGGTATAAGAAAACAAAAGACAAAAGGAAAAATGAAAAATGAAAAAATGAGAGAGTCTCATCGGTGAAAACCTTAACCGACAATGTGAGGCGATTGTGAGTTTGAGAGAAATAAACTGAGAGAGTCTTGTCAGTGAAAACCTTTAACGGCACTGCAGGGCGAATGTGAGGACCGAGAGAATAAATGAGAGAGTCTTGTTGGTGAAAACCTTTCGAGGCACCGCAGCGCGATCGTGAGGATTACCATGAAAAGAGAAAAGGCAAAAAAAATAGTATCGGTCTGGGTTGAGAACAATTCGGAGTCAGAACAATGGTTTGAACGAACCGGGTCGGAGTTTAAATACATGGCATGGTCAACGGAATCAGCCAACATACCCAGATAAGTTCTACCACTTCTCGGAAACACCCTTACCCTCTTTCATTTTTTTGTATTTCATTGTTTAGCTTTTTGAGAGCTAACTACTAGCTCCGATGATAAAGAGCTGAAACAACACTGGATCGGAAAGAAAAGAAGAGGTGGGGAGAAAATAAAGAAGTTTGGCAAACATGGCCAAAGGAAAAGAAAACAAAAAAAGGAAAAAGTAAGAAAATACAAAAAGAGTTTGCAAGAGATAATCAGCTGAAAGACCACACAGTGGGAGGAAAAGCAAAAGAGGAAAGCAATAAGAGGCAGGGATGACAGATGCCAGTTGCCAGCAGTTTATATCTAATAAATTTTGTTTCATGATTCATACATGAACAAATTGTCACTAATCACTTTAAAGTGAATGTGACCAATGTGGAAAGATAGAAAACACCAAAAAGAGAAAGTTTGACAATAAGTGAAGGAATTCACAGGTGAAAGACAATCGGTCAAAGAAAATACCAAAAACAAGAGGAAGGTAGCATCCTTAAAATCTATTCCCCAGTTATCAAACTGAGGAAATACATTTCTGCATTTTTAATTTCTGTTTAGGTGCCCACCTAGATAACAAGAGAATACTTTTTTGCATTTTTAATTTCTGTTTAGGTGCCCACCTAGATAACAAGGGAATACATTTCTGCATTTTTAATTTCTGTTTAGGCGCCCACCTAGATAACAAGAGAATACTTTTCTGCATTTTTAATTTCTGTTTAGGCGCCCACCTCGATAACAAGGGAATACTTTTATGCATTTTTAATTTCTGTTTAGGCGCCCACCTAGATAACAAGGGAATACTTTTCTGCATTTTTAATTTTTGTTTAGGCGCCCACCTAGAAAACAAGGGAATACATTTCTGCATTTTTAATTTCTGTTTAGGCGCCCACCTAGAAAACAAGGGAATATTTTTCTGCATCGCATTTCATACATTTCTACATTTTAATTTCTGTTTAGGCGCCCACCTAGAAAACAAAGGAAAATTTTTTTGCATTGCATTTCATGCATTTCTGCATTTTTAATTTCTATTTAGGCGCCCACCTAGAAAACAAGGGAATACTTTTCTGCATTGCATTTCATACTTTTCTGCATTTTAATTTCTGTTTAGGCGCCCACCTAGAAAACAAGGGAATACATTTCTGCATTTTTTATTTCTGTTCAGGCGCCCATCTGTATAACAAGGGAATACTTTTCGGCAAAATTTTATTTTTCTGCAATTTTTTGTTTGTGTTAGCTAACATGAGTAACACCATAGCATAAAAAGCCCACACTGGGGCAGAAGAAAAAGTTTGTTGTTTTTGTTTTGTTTTAAGCAGGCCTCAGCTCGAGGACAAGAAGTATCATCAAAAATCAAAAAAAAGAGGGGAAAGCAAGAAAAGAAAATCAACAAAAAGAGAGTCAGTATCACAGAAAATCAAAGAAAAAGAGACAAGGAGAAAGCAAACAAAAGGCTAGGATAGGAACAATTGTAATTGTAGAATCGTAGCTTAGAATAACTTCTTCATTTTACATCCCCCCCCCCCGGTGTAATAAGGAGTAAGTCAGCAAGTCCCGACAGTGTCAATGCAACAGTAAGTCTGGTAGTTTTTAACTGCCAGACCTTCCCGAACTACACTGACCTGATTCCAATTTAGTCCAGGATGTGTAGGCAACCTCTAAAGCAGGATGCGGTCAAAAGGTTTTCCAAAAATGCTTTCACGGAATATGCCAATGTGCAAATATCTCTCATTACTGCTCACTTGTCTTTGCGCTGAAACTCTTCGTGTTCCCGAGCAAAGAGAAGCAGATGTGAGCACATGATTTTTGCACCGACCAAATAAGTTCCAAAATTAAAAATATATTTTTGAGTGCAATTACATGCTTTGTTTGAAAATTAGCTACATTGTGTGTTTGAATAATTGGGAATTAGAAAAATTAAAAAACAAAAAGGTTAAGTACTTACTTTGTTTGAATTAGTTAAGTTATAAGAAGAAAATCATCAAAAATAGCTTTAATTAGCGGAAATTAAGGGAAAAATAGTAGAAAAATTGCAAAAAATATTAGATATTTAGTGTAAGTAGGAAATTAAGTTTTTTCAAATAATTCATAAAAGAAAAGAAAATAAAATATACAAAAGAGGGTGTTTAAATAATTAAAAACCTGAAAATACAAAAATACATTGGGTTTGAGTGTTTTGGGCCAAAAGAAAGTGAATCTGAAGGCCCAAACGCATTAGCCCAAAGATCCGGTCCATGCCACATGAGATTCAATCTCAGCCGTTCATCAGATTTGATCTGATGACTGAGAATCAATCCAGAATTTTTAAATTAATTAAGGCATGAGACCCAATCTCAGCCATTCATTCAAGCTGAATCCAATGGTGGGAATAATTGGCCAGAATTATTGGTTTAATTAAATAAATAAGGTTGATCTGAGCCGTCTATTTAGATGATCTAACGGGCGAGACCTTTGGTCTCCTTGGCAACCAAACGACGTCATTTATGTGACGCGATTGGTGACCGTTGATCTTCATCGGATCAACGGTACAGATTACCTCAGATGCCTCACCTATAAAAGGCTTTTGTCTGAAGAGGTTGCCCATTTTTCAAACTTCTCTAACCCTAGCCGCCTCTAGAAGCTTCTCCCAACATCTTTGTAAGGCCCCGTGAAATTTTTGTGCATAAAACCTAGTAGATGTGGTGTCATGGTCCGAATGATGTGTTAGGAATGCGTAGGAATGCGCAAGCTCGCCGCGGTTCGGACCCTTGGTAGTGATTTAAGTTTCAAAATGTAGAATAAAATTTTTTCCAGAAAAATGTCAATCTGCGGTGCACTTTTGCGACCGCAGAATCAATATGCGGACCGCATTCTTGCCGCAAAACGTTCCAGAGAGTTTCCCAAAAATCGTGTCAAAAGTGCGGTCGATATGCGATCGCATGTCAATCTGCGGTGCACTTTGCGACCGCAGATCAAGCATGCGGACCGCATTCTGGCCGCATTCCTTAACAGAACCTGTGTAAAATTTGGGGCAATTCTGCGGTCACTATGCGGACCGCATGTTGATTCTGCGGTCGCATAGTGACCGCATATTTGACCCCGGCCCAGATTTTTGTAACATTTTGACCCGATCTCTTCTTTAATATAACACCTTTCTTCTTCATTTTATCATATCATCTCACCAAAAATTAGAGAGAGAAGAGAGGGTTTTTAGAGAGAGAAATCTTGCATCTTCAAGGATTGTTCCAACTACCTTAATTCCAAGGGATTCTAGGGCAAGGATTCAACTTCCCCAATATTTTCAAGGTAAAAACCCTAACTATTTTCTTTGATTTTCAGTTTTAATTGGGTAAAGAGAGGTTTGCATATAATAGCTTTTAAAAGTAGAATTTTTACACTCATGCATGATTATTGAACTTGATTTCTAGTAAAAAGAAGTGAGTAGAAGTAAGAGTCTTCAAGAACGAGGTTGGCAAGAGTAAGATAGCTTGGGTAAGCATAAAGTAGGAAGTTAACGGAAGAAAACTCATCACCAGGTATGTATGGCTAATTTTGATTCTTGTGAAATCGCCTATATGTGTGAAGTTTGTTTGTTCGTGTTAAATTGACAAATTGTGTGAAATTCTTGATGTTGTTGTTGGATATTTAAAGTTGTTGTTGAGCTATGAGTAATGTAAAATGAGAGTTTAATTTGGCAAAAGAATTGTGAATAATGACTATGATGGCCTATATGGCACCTTGTGGAAAACAAACGAAACACTTGAGAATTGGTTTATTGTGGAAAGAGATGAAACACTTGAATTGTGGAAATATTGTAACATGGTTGTGATATTGAATTGAGAAGAAATTGAGAACATGAACCAATGTGTAAGTTGCTTATTTGAACTTGTTGAAATTGTGTGTAGTACCTTATCTGCTTGTTTGAAATTGTTGTGTTTTCAGCTGTAAGGCGGGGTCGTGTTGCGCGCCGCAACGTGGTGAAATAAGGTTTGGGTTGGGGTGATAAGGGTGGCCGAGGTAATAAGGGTGGTCAGGGGCAATAAGGATGGAAAGCGATCGAAATCGCTATTGAAAATTGATACATAAATCAATAATGTGAAATTGTGAAAGGAGACAACAGGAGAGTTTGCAACCTGTGGGGCACTGATTGCCCTTTGTTTGACTACTTGTGCTTTACGTGATTGATTGGTTATTGTTAAATTGGTTGATTGTAGAAAGTGCTTTGTGTGAGAATTATTTGAAATGAGGAGAAATGTGGAAACATGGTTGGCTGGCTTAATTAATTGTTGATGTAATTTAATGGCTTGAGTTTACTTGGGACAAAGTTTGTCCATACATACCAGTACAATTCAAGTGTACTGACGTCCCTTTGCCGGGGGCGCTACATTCGTGTCATGATTGTAGGTGGATCAGTAGCAAGCACTTCAGCTCATCGGCAGTAGTATCCTTCTCCTTCCACTGCCCGTTTTGGTGAGCCCCTTTCTTCCTCGGGGACTTGTGTGGTTCATGCCACTTCGGTTTAGATTTCATTTTGGTTTTGTAAGGTATAGCCGGAGCCTTGTTACCGGCAAGTATTGTATTTCCCTTTTTGTATCCTAGAGGCTCTGGTAGACATGTAAACTGTGGGACTCCAGTATTATGTAGATATTATGTTATGTCGGGCGTTGTAAAAATTACAAACTTGTTAATGAATCACTCGTATGGTTTTATTTGTTTAATGTGAAATCAATTATGATTAGTAATATATTTGGTTAATGAGAAACGGTCAACACAGGGGTAACGCGTGGGAATGAAAGGCACCCAGGTCCGCTTGACTGGGGCAACCCGGTCAGGCGCCGGTCATGTTCCTCGATTTGGGGCGTGACAAACTTGGTATCAGAGCTTAAGGTTTTAAAGTGTCCTAGGATGTCTCGGAGCCGTGTCTAGTAGTGCCCTTCTTATAGGTGTGTTGTCGACCACATCATATAAGTAGGGGGCTACACGAGCATTTAGGAATTTACCTACTTCTTTGTTAATCTATATCGTGCGGTAAAATGCAATGTGGAGATACCTGTGTCTAATTCGTGCCTTGTTCCCAAATTTTCAGAATATGGCACCTAAGAAGAAGGCTAGACTCGGCCTTAGGGCCAATGCCGGCCCAAGTGCAACTGTTAATCATGTACCCGATGCCGTGGGAGAGAATGACCCACCGGTCCCGAATTTGCCTGGCCCATCTGTTCAAAACCCAAGTGTCCCTATTCCAGCTGCGGCAGAGGATGCCACCATTCCTCCTGCCAGTGTTCCTGACTCAGATACAGTCCCCGCTTCGGGCTCTGGTATCTCTAATGAAGAACTTAGGGGAGCCATCCATATGTTAACACAGTTAGTAGCCGCCCAGGCCCAGAGATCCCATGATGCCCCTGCATCCTCCAGCGGACAGGGAGATTCCCTTGGCTCCAGAGTCCACCAGTTCTTGCGATTGGCCCCTCCAGAATTTTCAGGCACCGATCCAGAGGCTGACCCACAGGAATTCCTTGATGAGATCTACAAGACCCTTAGAGTAATGAAGGCTACAGATATAGAGGGGGTAGAGTTGGCCTCTTACAGGCTGAAGGGAGCGGCACGTTCATGGTTCGAAATGTGGGAGGATTCCCGTGAGGAAGGGAGCCCTCCAGCCAGATGGGATGAGTTCGTGGATGCATTTATGGACCACTTCTTACCTATTGAGGCAATGGCAGCCCGTGCCACGGAGTTCGAGGTCCTCAAACAGGGCAGTATGAGTGTTTGGGAGTATCGCATGGAGTTCGTAAGGTTGTCCAAGTACGCTCCTCATTTAGTGTCGACCATGGATGCCCGGGTTCGACGGTTTGTTCAGGGCCTTAGCCCTTTGGTAGTGAATGAGGCCGCCACAGCAGCTTTGCACTCAGACATGAACTATGGGAGGATTGTGGGGTTTGCTCAGGCCACAGAGGCCAGGAAATCGAAGATTCGTGCAGAAAGAGAAAGTATCAACAGGGCCCGGTCAATGGGTCGTTCAGGGAGATCACTTCCGGGGAGGGGGTCCTCAGGGCCATCCCAGTCATATGCTCAGTCCTCCGCGAGTGCACCGCCATCCGTGCACAATCGTCAGCAGGGCAGTTACTCGAGACCTGGTTCAGACAGCAGGAGGTCTCGTCAGTCTGGTCATCCTGGGGTGAGATCCCAGCAGCAGGGGAGACCTACATGCCCCAAGTGTGGGAGATTTCATACGAAAACTTGCTACCTTGACCTTCCAGTGTGCTTCGGGTGCGGGGTGAGAGGTCACATTCAGCGGGACTGCCGTGCACCCCGTCAGGGTATAGGTAGGGGATCTGCTCAGTCATCCGGTTCTTCAGCTGCTACATCATCAGCGCGTACTCCAGCAGCAGCAGGGCGTGGTGCAGCTAGGGGTGGAGCTCGGGGTAGGGGTGGACCTAGCCGATTCTATGCATTGAGTGGCCGCCAAAATGCCGAGGCTTCTCCAGATGTTGTTACAGGTATCATGTCTGTTCAGACTATTGATTGCTATGCCCTTATTGATCCAGGGTCCTCCTTGTCTTATGTTACTCCATTCATTGCTTCAAGTTTTGGGATAGAACCCGAACGGCTTCATGAGCCGTTCTCTGTGTCGACACCTATTGGTGATTCTATTACAGCCTCACGAGTCTATAGGAATTGTGTTGTTACGGTAGGTGGTCGTGATACCACAGCCGATCTTATTGAGCTTGGGATGGTAGATTTTGATGTAATTATGGGGATGGATTGGCTCTATTCGTGCTTTGCCAAACTTGGCTGTCGAACGAGAGTTATGAGGCTCGAGTTCCCTAACGAGCCAGTTATTGAATGGAGAGGAAATGGTGTAGTGCCAAGGGGTAGGTTTATTTCCTACCTTAAGGCTTCGAAGATGATTAAGAAAGGGTGTATCTATCACCTGGTTCGGGTAACGGACACCACCTCGGAGGTGCCTACCCTCGAGTCCGTGCCAATTGTGAATGAATTTCCTGAAGTGTTTCCAGATGAGCTTCCAGGCATCCCGCCGGATAGGGAGATTGATTTCGGAATTGATGTATTGCCGGATACTCAGCCAATATCCATTCCACCATACAGAATGGCGCCAGCAGAGTTAAGGGAGTTAAAGGAGCAGCTGAGTGATTTATTAGAGAAAGGGTTCATACGACCGAGTGTGTCGCCGTGGGGTGCTCCGGTTCTCTTTGTCAGAAAGAAGGATGGGTCACTTCGAATGTGTAATGATTATCGGCGACTCAACAAAGTCACCATCAAGAATAAATATCCTTTGCCTCGAGTGGATGATCTGTTTGACCAATTGCAGGGAGCGAAGTTCTTCTCAAAGATCGATTTACGGTCTGGGTACCACCAGTTGAAAATCAGGGAGCAGGATATTCCTAATCGCCTTCAGAACTCGTTATGGTCACTTCGAGTTTTTGGTCATGTCTTTTGGGCTAACCAATGCCCCAGCAGCTTTCATGGACCTTATGAATCGGGTTTTCAAGCCATTCCTAGATTCCTTTGTGATTGTATTCATTGACGATATTCTCATCTACTCTCGGAGCGGGGAAGATCATGCCGTTCACCTCAGAGCAGCATTGCAGACCCTTCTTCAGCATCAATTGTATGCCAAGTTCTCAAAATGTGAGTTTTGGTTGGAGACCGTAGCTTTTCTAGGGCATGTTATTTCCAGTGAGGGAATTATGGTGGATCCTCAGAAGATTGCGGCAGTGAAAGATTGGCCTAGACCCACGACCCCGACAGAGATTCGCAGCTTTTTGGGTCTGGCAGGGTACTATCGGAGGTTTGTAGAGGGATTCTCAACCCTCGCCTCCCCATTGACTAAATTGACGCGGAAAGCAGTTAAGTTCCAGTGGTCCGAAGCATGTGAGAAAAGTTTCCAAGAATTGAAGTCAAGATTGACCTCGGCACCAGTATTGGCCTTGCCAGAAGGCACAGAGGGATTTGTAGTCTATTGTGATGCCTCCAGAGTCGGTTTGGGATGTGTATTGATGCAGCACGGAAAGGTTATAGCTTATGCTTCCAGACAACTCAAGAACCATGAGAAGAATTATCCGACGCATGATTTGGAACTTGCAGCCGTTGTGTTTGCCTTGAAAATATGGCGACACTATCTTTATGGGGTTCATGTAGATGTGTTTTCAGACCACAAGAGCCTCCAGTATTTGTTCAAGCAGAAAGAGCTGAATCTGAGACAGCGGCGATGGTTAGAATTACTCAAGGACTATGATATGGACATATTGTACCATCCAGGGAAAGCAAATGTGGTAGCCGACGCTCTTAGTCGAAAATCTATGGGTAGTTTGGCTCATTTGGGTGTGGATCAGAGACCCCTGGCTCGAGAGGTTTACCAATTAGCCAGTTTGGGGGTTCGTATCTCGGCGTCAGACGAGGGGGATATTTTGGTGCATAATGGAGCAGAATCATCATTGGTCGCGGAAATCAAGGAAAAACAATTCATGGATCCAGCATTGGTTCGGGTGAAGGAAGCAGTCATGAATGACAAGACCTCAGCATTTGTACTTAGCAGCGAAGATGGTGTATTGCGGTGTCAAGATAGGCTATGTGTTCCGGATGTGGACGAGCTTCGGGAAAGAGTGATGGCAGAGGCTCATACTTCCAGGTATTCTGTGCACCCTGGTTCAACGAAAATGTATCACGATCTCAAGGAGAATTATTGGTGGAACGGTATGAAAAGGGATGTAGTAGGCTTTGTAGCTAAATGTCCGAACTGTCAACAAGTGAAGGCCGAGCATCAACGACCCGGTGGATTAACTCGGCTTATAGAAATACCAAGGTGGAAATGGGAGATGATCAATATGGATTTCGTGGTGGGGTTACCTCGCACTCAGCGTAAGTTTGACTCAATATGGGTGATAGTGGATCGACTCACCAAATCAGCTCACTTCCTGCCTGTCAAGTCCACCGATACTGCGGAGCAATATGCAAGATTGTACATCAAAGAGATAGTAAGGCTTCATGGCACTCCACTTTCTATCATCTCGGATCGCGGGGCTCAGTTCACCGCTAACTTTTGGAAGAAGTTTCAGCAAGGTTTGGGAACTCAGGTGAATCTCAGCACAGCTTTCCATCCACAGACCGATGGACAGGCCGAGCGGACCATTCGGACGCTTGAAGATATGTTGCGGGCTTGTGTCTTAGATTTTAAAGGTAATTGGGATGAACACTTGCCACTGATAGAATTTGCTTATAATAACAACTATCATGCTAGCATTCAAATGGCCCCGTTTGAGGCATTGTACGGGAGAAGGTGTAGATCGCCAATCGGGTGGTTTGAGGTAGGTGAAGCGGAATTGCTAGGGCCAGATATGGTGTACGAAGCTATGGAAAAGGTCAAAGTTATTCAGGAGAGAATGAAAACAGCACAGAGTCGTCAAAAGTCCTATGCGGACGTTCGTCGAAGGGATTTGGAGTTTCAAGTCGATGATTGGGTGTTCTTGAGGGTATCTCCTATGAAGGGAGTCATGCGATTCGGAAAGAAAGGGAAATTGAGTCCTAGGTATGTCGGGCCATATCGGATCGTTCAAAGGATTGGTCAAGTTGCTTATAGGCTAGAGTTGCCTCTTGAGATGTCATCAGTGCACCGGTATTCCATGTGTCCATGTTGAAGAAAGTGATTGGAGATCCATCCACCATCATGCCAGTTGAAACTATAGAGGTTAATGAAGATTTGTCATATGAAGAAGTTCCAGTTGCCATTCTTGATAGGCAAGTCCGTAAGTTGAGAAATAAGGAAGTTGCCTCTGTTAAAGTATTGTGGCGAAGTCAACAAGTAGAGGAGGCCACATGGGAAGCAGAAAAAGAGATGAAAGAAAAGTACCCCCATTTGTTTGATCAAGCCTAGAAGAAATTAGGTGACCCTCCTACTCCTAGTAGCTGTCATCTTGCCTAAGTTGTTTTCCTCTTAGTATTAGTAAGTCTCCTTTATTTGTAATGAGTTAGATGTGTTGTTACCTTGGGTCACTTGAACCGTTCTTGATAAATGAAAGCCTTATAAAGATTTACGTGTTTAATAAACAACTAATAGTAAGTGTAGATTGGTAATGATTTGTTAAGCGTACATGGTGTGTTAAAATGGTTAAATAAGGTAAGAATTCATTGAAGTGACTAGTTTATGTGCATTCGTTGAGGTAAGAAGGTGTATACCAGTTGTGAATAGTGTTATTGTTGTATATTGTTGTTTGGTGATGTGTTTCGGGGGCCCTCTGACAGGTGGATATGTCCATAATACAAAGGAAACTCTGGCGAAATTTTTCTAAAATATAAGAGTTAGTCAAAATTTTGAGGGTTGCATATCATGTCTTTCCAAACCAACTCATTTATTTCAAAATCCTCATTCGAGGACGAATGATCTTAAGGGGGGGAGGATGTAAGGCCCCGTGAAATTTTTGTGCATAAAACCTAGTAGATGTGGTGTCATGGTCCGAATGATGTGTTAGGAATGCGTAGAATTCTTCGCGGCGAGCTTGCGAGCCGCGGTTCGGACCCTTGGTAGTGATTTAAGTTTCAAAATGTAGAATAAAATTTTTTCCAGAAAAATGTCAATCTGCGGTGCACTTTTGCGACCGCAGAATCAATATGCGGTCCGCATAGTGACCGCAAATCGTTCCGAGAGAGTTGCCCAAAATTGTGTCCAATGTGCGGTCGATATGCGATCGCATGTCAATCTGCGGTGCACTTTTGCGACCGCAGAATCGACATGCGGTCCGCATAGTGACCGCAAATCGTTCCAGAGCCTGCGTAATTTTTGAGCCATTCTGCGGCCACTATGCGGACCGCATGTTGATTCTGCGGTCGCATAGTGACCGCATATTTGACCCCGGCCCAGATTTTTGTAACATTTTGACCCGACCTCTTCTTTAATATAACACCTTTCTTCTTCATTTTATCATATCATCTCACCAAAAATTAGAGAGAGAAGAGAGGGTTTTTAGAGAGAGAAATCTTGCATCTTCAAGGATTGTTCCAACTACCTTAATTCCAAGGGATTCTAGGGCAAGGATTCAACTTCCCCAATATTTTCAAGGTAAAAACCCTAACTATTTTCTTTGATTTTCAGTTTTAATTGGGTAAAGAGAGGTTTGCATATAATAGCTTTTAAAAGTAGAATTTTTACACTCATGCATGATTATTGAACTTGATTTCTAGTAAAAAGAAGTGAGTAGAAGTAAGAGTCTTCAAGAACGAGGTTGGCAAGAGTAAGATAGCTTGGGTAAGCATAAAGTAGGAAGTTAACGGAAGAAAACTCATCACCGGTATGTATGGCTAATTTTGATTCTTGTGAAATCGCCTGTATGTGTGAAGTTTGTTTGTTCGTGTTAAATTGACAAATTGTGTGAAATTCTTGATGTTGTTGTTGGATATTTAAAGTTGTTGTTGAGCTATGAGTAATGTAAAATGAGAGTTTAATTTGGCAAAAGAATTGTGAATAATGACTATGATGGCCTATATGGCACCTTGTGGAAAACAAACGAAACACTTGAGAATTGGTTTATTGTGGAAAGAGATGAAACACTTGAATTGTGGAAATATTGTAACATGGTTGTGATATTGAATTGAGAAGAAATTGAGAACATGAACCAATGTGTAAGTTGCTTATTTGAACTTGTTGAAATTGTGTGTAGTACCTTATCTGCTGTTTGAAATTATTGTGTTTTCAACTGTAAGGCGGGGTCGTGTTGCGCGCCGCAACGTGGTGAAATAAGGTTTGGGTTGGGGTGATAAGGGTGGCCGAGGTAATAAGGGTGGTCAAGGGCAATAAGGATGGAAAGCGATCGAAATCGCTATTGAAAATTGATACATAAATCAATAATGTGAAATTGTGAAAGGAGACAGCAGGAGAGTTTGCAACCTGTGGGGCACCGATTGCCCCTTTGTTTGACTACTTGTGCTTTACGTGATTGATTGGTTATTGTTAAACTGGTTGATTGTAGAAAGTGCTTTGTGTGAGAATTATTTGAAATGAGGAGAAATGTGGATCTTTCATCCTCCACTGCCCGTTTTTGGTGAGCCCCTTTCTTCCTCGGGGCCTTGTGTGGTTCATGCCACTTCGGTTTAGATTTCATTTTGGTTTTGTAAGGTATAGCCGGAGCCTTGTTACCGGCAAGTATTGTATTTCCCTTTTGTATCCTAGAGGCTCTGTAGACATGTAAACTGTGGGACTCCAGTATTATGTAGATATTATGTTATGTCGGGCGTTGTAAAAATTACAAACTTGTTAATGAATCACTCGTATGGTTTTATTTGTTTAATGTGAAATCAATTATGATTAGTAATATATTTGGTTAATGAGAAACAGTCAACACAGGGGTAACGCGTGGGAATGAAAGGCACCCAGGTCCGCTTGACTGGGGCAACCCGGTCAGGCGCCGGTCATGTTCCTCGATTTGGGGCGTGACACCATCCTTCATTCTCGAGCTATGGTTCGGCCGAACGGACATGTTTACGGTGGTCGCCAGCCACCCCTAACCCTTCTCCTCTCTTTTTTCCTTCATTATCTTTTTCTTTTCCGATCAAGCCTCAGAGAAACCCTAAAACAGACCCTTCGTCTCCAATCTCCGGTCACCGGAACCTACCACCGGTGACCACCAAACAATGAGACTCCCCGTCAAACCAATGCCAATCAGACCGCCTTGGTCAGATCTACACCCCACCAACCTTCAAATCCTTTGAATCTACCCAGAACCCCTCGAATATCCAGAAAAGGGTCGCCGGAAACCTAACTCCGGCGACTCAAAACCAAACCCCTTTTCAAGATCCACCCTTTTACCCTCCCCAAACACCCCTCTGCAACTAAGAGCTATAAAGACTTCATCTTGAAGTCTAAAACAAGAAAAAACAGAAAGAAAATGAGAAAAAGAAATAAAAAAGAGGAAAAAAGAACTACAGTCTATGGTAAATACAAGAAAAGAAATAAAAGGGAGAGGAAAGCTTGGGGGACAGACCCCGCAAAGCTAAGTGCCATTTTTGCCTTATGTTTAATTTTTTTTTGTCTGTTCTACATGTTTTCTTGTTTTGCATGCCTTTCTGACTTTTTTGTTTTGCATGTTAGTTGTAGGGTTCTTATCTTTGTTTCTTCTTTTGTTTCTGTTTCACATCTTTTTGCCTGTTTCTCTGATTTCGTATGCTTAGTCATAAGGCTTCTTAACCTGTTATTTTGAGCCTGTTAGTGATAGGGTTTCCGTTTGTTATTTGTTTTGTTTTTGATCTCATGGTTCTTTAATCTGAGTTCAAAGAGTTCATCTTTTCTTTGTCATTTTGACTGTTGGTTTCTGATTCACTTCAAAGTTTGACTGTTGATAGTTGTTTTATCTCTCACCTCTTATTACTTTTGTTAGTCTGCTTAAAGTCATTTCTAATAAGCCCAAGATTCTTTTAACTCTTTTCTTCTCTTCATTTTTGTTAAATCATATTGTTTTTTGGATCTATTTGGACTCTTAGAGTATAACTTCTCCTTATTGTCATGCATACTCTATTGTCTCTTCATACTTCATGTTGAGTCACTCCTGTGCATTTTTCCACTTTTATTTATAAGTGTCTCTGTCTGGTCTCCAATGTCTCATCTCTAGAAGTGAATATCATGCTTTAGTTGTTTTATGTTTTCACTGTTTTCCCTCTTAATATGATTCTAAGATTAGTCATTAGACTTTCATGCCTATTTAAGAACTGCTGTGCCATGAACCTTAATGGTTTTTGAAGTTTTTCAAATTGTCATATGACTTGAACTAGCAGTAACTAGGTCTAAATTGACATGGATTCATACTTTGTCACATGAAGTCTGATAATATGAGTTAATTGACTGAGATTCAACCATATCAATTGTCTCCTCTGAGTTTTGGTTGATTAATGCATTTTTATTTGATCTTGTGTGTCTTAGTGTGCAATACATGTTGAGAATGATTAAGTTTAGTAGTTCTTGTTGAATGTGAGTGTATGATTAACACTGATTGAACCTTAGGGGATTGGTTATATTTGCTAATGTTAGATTCCTTGAAAATGGCTAGTTTTTAAATAGGCTTAAGACTGAAAATGAACAAAAATGGGCTATTAGGAAATAATTAACCAAAAGAGTGGTCAATTTTGCAAGAGTTGATCAACTCTACAAGGTCCAAACACACTAGTCCACCTCAAAAGGGACTAGTTGTGCAAAATTGGTTAAGTCTGCAAATGCAGGCTTACCAAGGCTCATTTGAGCCCTGAATCTCAGGTGGCTAGGTCTTCAAAGAACTTATGCCCAGCCTGTTGATCAGTTTAAAGGCTGGGATTTCCAAAATGGGTTAAGTCTGCAAATTCAGACCTGCCCAAGCTTTTTCTTTGAGCCCTGAACCTCAAGTGGCCAAGCCTGCAAAGGCTTTGGGCCCAATTAGGTTCAGTAAATGGGTTTAATCACCCAAGCTAAGTCTCAACTTGAGACTGGCTAAAATTTAAATAGGTTTAAATACATTAATAAAGCAGGCTAGTCCTGCAATTAGTTTTAAAAGGAATTAAATAGGTTAATTAGCTAAAAATGAAACCAAATAGGCCAAGTTTTAAATAATAGAGACTGGACAGACCTTAAATGCCAACGCAAGGACTGTCCATAGGACAAATAAGGCCCAAAAGCTGGATTCCAGACCTAGGTAGGTCAGGTAAAACAGCATTTTTATTAGGGGCCTAAAGGGAAACCAAAAAGGTAAATTGGTGAATAGTTTGAAACATGTGGGGTTAAGGGAGTCATTTGTACCCCTGATTTCTGCAATTTTGCAGAAGTTTAAGGTATAATGGTCTCCCTAAAAAGGCAAATCTGTAAAAATCTTTAACCCCTAAGGTTACATTGGTAAAAGGCCCCAAAAGGGAATCTTTAGAACCTTCCAGGACATGCTGGAAGGGTTTTTAATAACAGAAATGTGGGCTTAAGTGCAAGTTTGGTAATTTTAAGAGGGGGAGAAGTGGGATTTAATCCCATACTTTTTCCCCAAGTCATCAGCCCATTCCCTTCCTATAAATACCCCCTAAAAAGAGGGAATAGGGGCTGGCTTTTGAGGAAAAGTTCAGAGAAATAGAGTATTAACATAGTAATAGGCTTTTTCTACAATTTCAAGTGAGAACTTGGGAAATATTCATCTGATCTTTTGAGTTTTGCTCGAGTATTTGCCTGGATTTTTATTCTGCTGTTGCTGTGGTCTTTGTTTGCTGATATTCAACCATCACTGTTGCATCCGCTGTTCGAGTCTATTGCTGTTGCTTACTTACTTAAATACCTTAGAACTCATTGGTCTTCTACTTGTTGATCCAGGTACTCTTATATCCATAATGAAGTTGTAATGGAATTTGCTAAACAGAAATGAAGTTCAAGCATCAAAAATTACATGTTATTATGAATCTGTAGTTTATTTTTGTGTTACTGGTTTAGTAGTTTAGATCTGTAGTTTTAGTGTAGTATTGAATGTAGTAGTAGAAGAACAGAAATAAAAACATTGTAATAGATAGCTTAATAGTGGTAGAGTAGCATAGATAGCATATCACTTAGTTTAAATAGGTAAAAAACTCTAAAACATAAGTTAACTAATCACAATTTTCAAACCATTAACTATTCTTCATAGAAGTTTCGTAAATCATAATCACATAGCTAATGTCGTAGATATGCACTTAAATATAAATAAACTTCAACAATAGAAAACGTTGGATCAAACAGTGATTCTTTCATAATTGGGTTAATAATCTGATAATGAGATAAGTCGTAATGAAATTTGTAGCATAATTATGCATAAGTCTCTGAGTCACTCGCTTATAGGTATTTGAAGTTGTACAATGGGGTAATTAGACTAAGTAACTATCATTCATGTGATCGGTTAATTTTAAGAGAATAGAAGCTCAGATCTGATTTGAGTTTAAAGGAGAAATATCTGTCTAACATGACAATTCAATAAGAACCAGACTTGGGGGTTAAAAGGCTCACTCACAATGAAACCAGTGATATAGTTAAACATCTGTGAATAATTTGTTTAGTTTTTCTTTTGACACTGTAAATAATTAGTTGAATCACTTTAATTTGATCTGATCTCGTAGGCAAGTAAGCTGTGTTCCCAAATCTTTCGACTAGTAAGAAATTAGACATTACTGTAAACTCTTGGTTATAAATTGGCAGTAAAGACAGTCTATTAAGTTCTCATGTACATAGATATTTGATTTAGAGTTACTGATTTGTATATTGATTTCCTCAATGATAAATAAAAATGCAATTTGGTTCTTCATTGATTTCGAATATGTACCCTCATATATTTACTTCTGTTTGTTATTGTTCCTATTTAGTTTGGGACCAGTAAATGTCATGGGCTCGAACCATCGAGTAAGACCAACTGGGCTAGCGAGCAGAAGCTCGATAATAGCTTGGGCCCTTAAGGCCTGGGCAGGCTTATTGTCTGCTTGAATAATAGAGTAAAGACCCAGGCCCAATGAAGAAAAAGACAAGGGCTGCCTGGGTCTGCTAACCGATAAACGGATTAAGAAAAAAACATGTATAGAAAATATAGTTGAACAAATAGGATTGGACTTTAATAAGTAATGGGGACGAGCCTCACACGACATTAAATAGCGGGGCCCCCCTTTTAGTAATGAGATAACATATAATTAGATCTGGGAAGACTATTAGCAAATTCCATAGTCTTACCCAAAATAATTCAAAGCCGATAGAATATTTAGGGTGCGATTTAATATACTTTCCTATGAACGAGTGTGAACTTGGTGCAACTCAAATCTTAAATCCCGACAAAGTTGAAATATACCAAAAGTCACATGCGTACTGGTTGCCGTGTAGCTCGAGGAATGTTTTCACGATGTTGCAATTCTATAAAAATATTAAAGTAAAAGCACATACGTATTGTTAAAATCTTTAATGAGTCAAACAAGAGTCAAGAACGACGATTGAGCGACCGTGCTAAAACCACGGAACCCGGAAATGCCTAACACCTTCTCCCGGGTTAACAGAGTTCCTTATCCAGATCTTTGTTTCGCAGACATTACTAAAAAGAGTCAATTTCCTCGGATTCGGGATTAACCGGTGACTTGGGACACCATTATTTTTCCAAGTGGCGACTCTGATAATTTAAAATAAAATCCCAAACCGATTGTCCTTTAAGTGGAAAAACTCCTTCCTCTATGCTATTATATCCGTCTCTGGTATTTGAACATCGAGGTATACCCTATCAGCACATTTATGTTTTTCGGGGTAGTAAAAAGGGAGGTGTGACACTCCTTCGGCTCAAACAATCCGACTGGAGACCGACATCGCCTACCATACAACGCCTTATATGGAGCCATCTGAATGCTAGATTGGTAGCTGTTGTTGTAGGCGAACTATGCTAAAGGCAACAACTGGCCCTACATACCTCCAAAATCAATAACACAAGCTCGGAGTATATCCTCCAATATTTGAATAGTCCTCTAGAACTGGCCATCAGTCTGAGTATGAAATGCTGTACTCAACTGGATCTGGGTGCCTAACTCCTGCTAAACTGCTCTCCAAAAGCACGAGTTAAACTATGTACCTCGGTCCGAAATGATAGATGCCAGCACCCCATGAAGGAAAACAATCTATCGGATGTAGATCTCGACTAATCTCTCCGATGAATAGGTGGTGGCAATAAGAATAAAATATGCTGACTTGGTCAGCCTATCAACAATGACCCATATAGCATCAAACGTCTTTCAAGTCACTAGACGTTCAGTAACGAAGTCCATGGTAATCCTCTCCCACTTCCACTTGGGAAGCTCAATCCTCTGAAACACACCACCAGGCCTCTGATGCTCATACTAGACCTGTTGACAATTCAAACACCGAGCCACATATGCAAGAATGTTCTTCTCCATCCTATGCCACCAATAGTGCTGCCGCAATTCCTGATACATCTCTGTGGCACCCGGGCGAATAGAAAATCGAGAATTATAGGCCTCTGCTAAGATCAACTCCCGAATCCCATCGATATTGGCCACACAAACTCGCTCGTGCAACCTCAAAATGCCATCATCACCTAAAGTCACCTTCGTGGCACCTCCACACTACACCTTATCTCTCAGGAAACATAAATGAGAATCATCAAACTACCAATCCCGGATATACTCCAATAATGAAGAACGAGCAACCGTGCAAGCTAATACTTAGCTAGGCTAAAAAAAGTCCAACCTCACAAAATGATTGGCCAAGGCCTGAATATCCAAAGCAAGTGGTCTCTGGCTGACGGAACATAAGCAAGACTACCCATGCTGGCTGACTTCTTACTCAATGCATATGCCAACACATTGGCTCTCCTTGGATGGTACAAAATAGTAACATCATTTTCCTTCAAGAGCTCCAACCACCCTCGCTGCCTCAAGTTCAACTCCTTCTGCTTGAACAAATATTGCACACTCTTGTGATCAGTGCACAAATCGCACGTCATATATAAGTAATGCCTCAAAATCTTCAAAGCATAAACAATGGCTACCAACTCTAAATCATGGACTGGATAATTCTTCCAGTGGATCTTCAGCTGCCTCGAAGCATAAGCAATGACCCTTCCATCATGCATCAGTACTACGCCAAGCCCAATACGGGAGGCCTCATAATAAATTGTATAAGGCCCTAAACTTGTGGGCAACACTAATATCGGTGCCGTAGTAAGAGCTGTCTTGAGCTTCTGAAAGATCTCCTCGCACTCGTCTGACCACCTGAAGTGGGCACTCTTCTGGGTTAACCTGGTCATCGGGGCTGCTATAGATGAAAATCCCTCCATGAACCGACGGTAATATCTTGCTAACCCCATGAAACTCCGAATCTCAGTTGCTGAAGCTGGTCAAGGCCAATTATTGACCCCCTCAATCTTCTTCGGGTCTACCTGAATGCCCTCTGCTGATACTACATGACCCAAAAACGCAATTGAACTCAACCAGGATTCGCACTTCGAGAATTTAGCATTCAAATGACTATCCTTTAAAGTTTGAAGAACCACACTGAGGTGCTGCTTATGCTCCTCCTGACTGCTGGAGTACACAAGAATATCATCAATAAAGACTATCACGAATAAGTCTAAATAATGCCTGAACACTCGGTTCATCAACTCCACATATGCTACTGGGGCATTAGTCAAGTCAAATGACATGATCAAAAACTCATAATGCCTGTATCGAGTGTGAAATGCTGTCTTGGGGACATCAGACGCCTTAATCCTCAGCTGATGGTAGCCAGACCTCAAGTGTATCTTTGAGAACGCCTTCGCACCCTGCAACTGGTCAAGCAAATCATCAATCCTCGGCATTGGGTACTTGTTCTTTATCGTCACGTTGTTCAAATGCCGAAAATCAATGCACATCCGCATCGATCCATCTTTTTTCTTCACAAATAGCACCGGCGCACCGCAAGGAGAAACACTAGGCCCGATGAAACCATTCTCTAGGAAATCCTGCAACTGGTCCTTTAATTCCTTCAACTTTGGTGGGGCCATACGATACGGCGGCATAGAATTGGGCTGCATGCCTAGGGCTAGATCAATACATTAATCAATATCCTTGTCGAGCGGCATACCCGACAGGTCTGAAGGAAAAACCTTTGGGAACTCTCAAACAATAGGAACTGAGTCAATAGAAGGAACCTCTATGCTGGGATAACGAACATATGCCAAATAAGCTAAACACCCCTTATCGACCATGCGTCGAGCCTTAACATTTGAAATAACACTGCGGTTGGCATGTCCTGGTGTCCCTCTCCACTCCAATCGGGGCAAAAACGTTAAAGACAAGGTCACGGTCTTGGCGTGACAATCCAAGATTGCATGATACTGGGAAAACCAATCTATCCCCAATATAACATCAAAATCCACCATGTCTAAAAGCAATAGATCAACACGGGTTTGAAGACCCTTACATATAACTACACAAAAATGATGGACTCGGTCGACCACTATAGAATCATCCACTGGTGTTGATACATATAGAGGAATACCTAAGGCATCACTAGGCATAGCCAAGTAGGGTGCAACATAAGACGACACATGTGAATACGTAGACCCAGGTTCAAATAGCACTGAAGCATCCCTATCAAAGGCCAGAATAGTTGCTGTAATAACAACATCAAAAGACTCAGCCTATGGCCTGGTTGGCAAAGCATAACACTGGTGTTGGGCCCCACCTCCCTGAACAATGACTCTGGGACAATAAATTATTGGCTGACCTCTACCTCTGCCGGTTTGAGCTCCACCTCTACGGTCCCTACCTCCACCTCTATAATCCCTAACTCCGCCTCTGGCTGGCTGGGCGGGCTATGGATCACCTACTGCCTGAATCATGGGGCGAGGACCCTGCTGCTGAGATCCGTCCGAGGCTCGAGGGTAAAACCTGATAATGTGATCGGGGTCACCATAACCATAACAAGACCTCGACTGCTGCGACTGCTAGCCCTGCCAAACTGAATTTCCTCTAAAGTGGGGGTGCTGTGATAGGCTGTTGATTTGAATAGTACTGCTGAGAACCACCACTGCCTGGTGTACCATGAGAAACCTGAAGCACCGACTAAAAGGGCCTCGGTGAATGAACCTTACCATAGGAATCCTTACCTGTAGACGAGGTACCACTAAACCTATCAGAATGATGAGGCCTCTTATCCAACATCTGACCACATCCCCGTGTGAGGGCTATCTCAACTCTGTGGGCTGCATTGGCCACTTCCTAAAAGGAAATATCACTACCAACTTCCATATCCATGTGGAGATGGATCGGCTGAATCAATCCATCAATAAATATCTGAACCCTCTCTCGCTCCGTGGGGAGTATCACAATAGCATGGCGTGCCAAGTCAACTAACATAGTCTCATACTGTGTAACTATAATGGATCCTTGCTAGAGGCGCTCAAACTACCTATGAAGAGCCTCCCGCTGGGTTGACTGGGAGATACTTCTCCAAAAATAACTCCGCGAACTGATCCCATGTCAAATCTTGATACCCTGCTGGTCTAGATAGGAAACAATCCCTCCAACAAGTCTTGGCAGATCCTGCAAGCCGTAATGTGGCAAAATGGACCTTGTTGGTCTCCACTATACCCATGATCCTGAGAATATCATGACAACTAAACAGAAAATACTGTGGATACTCTGATGAAGCACCGCTGAAAGTGGTGGTGAAGAGCTTGGAGAACCGATCAAGTCTCCATAAAGCATCCGAAGACATTGATGTTCATTGCCGATCTGAGCTGTAATACTTGGTTAAGCTGCCACAGCTGGCTGAACCACTGGAACGTGTGTCGAGGGAGCTACCTGCTCCGGAGTACGTGTAGATGGAGTTTGAACCCCTCCCCCAGCCTGAGAAGTGGCTGGTGCTACTGGCAACAAACCCGCTCTAGTGACACTTTCCATAAATCCTGCCAATCTCATTAGAGCGTCTTGAAGATCTAGGGTGACCATAACCCCTCCCGGGACATGACCTGGGCCCACTGGAGCTGTTGGGGCTGGAACCTCCTCATTATAGTCAATATGAGGCTCCACCTCTGATACTGCGGCCCGGGGCTGAGCTTTGCCCCTGCCTTGGCACTCTGGCATGGCCTCGACCTCTGCCCCTCACAGAAGCTGCCGATGGGGACTCGGTATGGTAGAAGATGAAGCACGTGTTCTCATCATCTGCGAAAGAACATAGTAGAAAGACAATCAGTATTTGAGAAATAGAATCACGCGAAAAGAAAGAACAAAAGTGAAACTTTTCCTAACTCAGTAGCCTTTGGGGATAAATACAAACGTCTCCGTACCGATCCCTCAAACTCTACCAAGTTTGTTCGTGAGTAGCGTGACCTATACAACCTAGAGCTCTGATACCAACTTGTCACGACTCGGATTTCCCACCATCGGGAGTCGTGATGACGCTTACTGTCGGAGCTAGGCAAGCCAAACACTAAAACCTTTCGAAAAGCAACACAACAGTAATAATAAAAATAAACCTTTACATGAAAGCGGAAGTTTTTTGTACCATAAGAGTAAATGAAACCCAAAATGCGGAAGTTTAATATATCACTATCCAAGACTGGAGTCGCTATCTCATGAATTGCTAAAGAATACTACAACCGAGTCTAAATAGAAAGAAAATACATATGTATGTCTCGGTACAATAAAAACAAACAGAAATATAGAAAAGGGACTTCGGCCTACGAACGCCAGTTAGGTTACCTCGTAAGTTCCTAGACTGAAGTCAGCTCCCGCTTAGTATGCTACTGCTGTGGTCCAAAAGCTGCTCTGGTACCATGATCTGTACAAAAAGAATAGAAGTGTAGTATCAGCACAACCGACCCCATGTGCTAGTAAGTGCCTGGCCTAACCTCGGCGAAGTAGTGGCGGGGCTAGACAGGACTACCAAATCAACATGTGCAGTTCAATAAATAAATAAATAAATAAATATATATATATATATATATATATATATATATATATATATATATATATATATATATATATATATATATGTATGTGTGTGTGTGTGTGTATGTGTATGTGTATGTGTGTGTGTACCATAGAAGGTAAGAAATACCCAAAACTAAACAGTTAAAGGGAAGAAAAACATTCTATGAGGGAGTACAATACGGATAAAAAAATCATCAACTTAAATAAGAAACATGACACAACAATAATTAACAAAAATAAGAAAAGAAACAATTGCACGACATCAACCTTCGTGCTTTTACTCTCATTCTCACCCAAAGCAAAAAGAAAAAATGCACGGCATCACCCTTCGTACTTTCCTTCTCATAACTCTCATTTCATGGCACGGTATGATCCTTCATGCAAATATATCAAATCGGAGTACGAAATGTCCCTTCATGCATAAATAGTCAAAACAAAGGCACGCAATGCCTCTTAGTGCATTTATAATCAAAACAATGGCACAAAATGACCCATCGTGCATTATCACTCTTCCTCACCCAAAAAATAATCACAACCAAACGGTGGGGGAAATAAACAGTATTAAGAAATATCCCGGCTAAGGAAAACACAGATAAACAACTAAGTCCCGGCAAGGGAGCAATAACATCAACTTCCACATCCTGGCAAGGGAGATAATTAATGTACCCAAATCATTCCGGCAAGGGATTTTAATCACATCTCTTACCAATTCATTCACTTCCTACTCAATAGTATTTTATCGTTCGAGCCAACGCTCCAAAGAATTCACAACTTCACAATTTATCCTCAACTCTTCACATTATGTAGAAATCATTAATTAGTTTGGAAGAGTCTAAAAAATATACCAAAAACAAGTAACAACAAAGACCCACTGTCATGCAAGACACCAGTGTATAGATACTCGTCACCATGCCTATACACCGTACTCGATCATTTAGCAAATAGAGATTTATAACACTCTAATCCTATTCCCTCAAGCCAAAGTTAGATCAAACACTTACCTCAAATGCTCCAAAAATCCACTTAAGCCTCTAGTATAGCTTTACCTCTTGAATTCACCACAAAACTGCTCGAATTTAGTCATAAATTACTGGAATGTATCAACAAATGCTAATGGAATCAACTTGAATACATGAAAGAATTTCCCAAAGTTTTACTCGAAAATTCCTAAAACACCCCTAGGCCTACATGATTAAAAGCCGAGGTTCGAACCAAAACCCGGCAACCCATTCCCGCGCGAGTTTATATCTTTGATTTATTTTTAAATCGGACCTCAAATTGAGGTCCAAATCCCCAATTATAAGAAAATCTAGGTTTTACCCAAAATCCTCAAATTTGCCCATGAAAAGCCTTAATTTTAAGATGAAAACATGATAAATGATGTCAAAGATTGAAGAACTTAAGTGAAAATCAACTTACAATTGGATTGAAAAGAAAGGGTTCTTGAAAAACCGCCAATGGGTGTTTCGGTTTGAGAGATTTGAAAAATGAGGCTAAAAAGTTGTCTAAGTATGAAAATTGCAGGTTGTAGATATAGGAATTGGGAACATAAGTTCGCAATTGCAAACATGGCATGTTTGGGAAATGCGAGAATTCTAGTTTGCATTTGCAAACTAAGATTGGAATGGAAAAGTTCGCCTTTGCGAACATGGGGTCGCTTTTGCGAAGGAGAGGTTATCGTAATTGCGAAGAGATTCTTCGCATTTGTGAAGGCTACTGCCTAGAGGGAGGATTGCATTTGCGATGGGAATCTCGCAATTGCGAGTTCTCTTTTGTGAGGCTGGCTTCACAATTGTGAAGCCTACAAAACTGAAGGATACCAGGTTTTTCAAAATAAGAAAATGCACTCTGATGCTTGTCCAAATCTCACCCGAGCCCTAGGGGCTCCAAACGAAACATGCACACAACCTCAAAAATATCCTACAGACTTATCCGCACGATCAAATCTTCAAAATAACATCATATACATAGAATCAAGCCTCAAAACCCATGATTTTCTTCTAAGTTTCATTAACTTTCAAATTTGTAACTTATAGTCCGAAATACCTCAAACGATGTCCGATTTCGACCAAACTTCACAGAAAGCGCTTAACACATATTAAAGACCTGTACCGGGTGTCGGAACTAAAATACAAGCCAGATACCATTATCTTTAATCAATTTTTATTTTTATTTTCCTTAATAATTTCAAAAAAGTTCTTTTACTCAGGTTCCAACCTCAGATTTCGACTCCGGGTACATGCCCAAGTCCTATATTTTTCTGCGGACCCTCTGGGACCGTCAAATCACGGATCCGGGTCCGTTTACCAAAAATAATGATCGAAGTCAACTTTAACCATATTAATATCAAAATTCTTTATATATTTCATAGATTTCACATATTTTAACATAAAAGCTTTCCGGTTACGTGCCTGGATTGTGCATGCAAATCGAGGCAACTACTAAGAAGACTTTAAAGGCCTTGGAAGTGCAAAATAAGGGAGACATCTGGTTTTGACCCTTTGGATCATCACAGTAGAATGATCATTCAGATTTTTATGGACATTTTCATCTTTCAACATATATATATATATATATATATATATATATATATATATATATATATATATATATAGTATTGTGAATTATTGAGAAGGGCATTAAATATAAAATATGATTTAATGGCATGTAATTTTAATCTTAGGTAGAGGATAATTTGGTCATTCAATTTTTTAAGGTTACTATGATAAATTAACTTCACCTAAAAGTCTTCATACTTAAAATATAGTATGATATGGTATGATATAATGAATATGATATGATGATATAATGATATAGATAATAGTATCCCATCATTGCTTTTTTAGTACCGCTAGATACAAGAGACTAACTAAAGAATATTGTTACGTTTTTTCTTTAAAGGGTGTGAATGAGAAATGAAGAGGAGCCTTTTGGATTGTACCTCTCCATATCACGCTTCCTTTGTCTTTAAATTTAGAGGCTTGGCCTCATTTTTCATAGATGAAAAATCTGAAAAATTTCTCTCCTCTTTTCTATATTGTTGCATTATTTTAAAATAAACATAGATGTCAAGTATGATTTGCTCCCTCTATTGAGTTCGCTGAAATGTAATTTCGATTGCCAATACTGCAAAATAGTTATTCCATCCTATCCTGAAAGGAATTAATCCAAAACCTTGGGCAACAATGAGATGATTAAATTCCTTAAGGGCATACAAGCAACTTGTGGGTTAGAAATTATTTTATATTTTATTTATTGAACTAACGTTTGTTTATGATTCACGTCCAAGCAACGGTCGTAGTCAATATAACTTGGTTTAATAAGTCCAAGATCGATCCCACGGAGAATTAACCTATGAATCACAACTTTCACAACCCAAGAGTACTTCCGAATCAAGTTCCTAAAATTTAGAATATCTTTGTATATGATTTTCGAACTACTACTTGCAAGAATTAAGAATACTTAAAAGAAAGAATTGAATGTTGAATAAAATAATATAGAGAAGGACTAAGGTATTGATTTCCCCTATTGATGGAATCCCTTATCGTTATGCTCATACAAATTGTTAATATATTCTATCAATCATGAACGCTATGTGTATCATAACCCTCTCCCGAGCAATTACAATAATTTACTAGTGCACTCTCCCCAGCTACCCTAGCTAGCTTTAATTTGAATAGTTCACTTAAGATTGCACCCAAGACTTCGTTATTCCTAAACCCGTCTTTACGCCTAATGTTATAGATTCCTCCAATAACTTAGGTGTGGTGTTGTTCAACAATATACCTAAATATGCACTCTTTTCGAAGTTATGCACACTAAATAGGCACCGCTAATTGGGAGCTCTACCAATTAACTACAATAAGAATGAAAGTTGAACAAATAGAAATCTAAGTCACAATTTGTAATCACATAAACGATAAGTTCATCACTCAATAGGTTCCATCAAAACCTTAGAATAGAATTTAGCTACTCATGCTTGAATAAACAAGAATAATAATTGAAATCATAAAGAAATAATTGATATAAAATAAAAGAAAGAGTTTGAGAGGATTCTCTCTTACTAAAAACCTTGCAAAAGTAATGAAATAAAGATAACATGCCTCTATGGGGCAAACTAGGAGTTTATATAGAGGTTTTAGGGCTTAAAAACTAAGTTTGAGTACAATTGGGATTGCTGCTGCGGCGACTTTTGCGGTTCGTTCGCGGCCGCGAGTGGACCGCGAACAGTCAAACTTCAGAGGCCTTCTTTTTTCGCGGTTCATCCGCGGCTGCGAGTGAACCGCGGATGAACAATACTTCTGATTCTTCACTGCTTCTTCCAGACCTCTTCACTTTAGCTCTTCTTTTGGCGTTTTCATCAACCTAGCACTCCAAAATAACTCTTTATGGCATCCAATGTATCACATGTACCTGTAAAACACAATCGAACACTAATCAAAGCATTTTGTCCTCATGAACAACATTAATTCCATAACAAAGTGTGATTATTTAGGGTACAATTATAGTCAAATTCACCTATTATCAATTCCCCACACTTAAACCTTTGCTCGTCCTCGAGCAATCTTTAATCACACTTTAGGCCAATTAACAAAAAATTGTCTCCCCCAAATTATGTCACAAAAGCTATTATACATGAACAACTAGCCTCCCTAAGCACTTTTCTTTTCTTTTTCACAACTTTCTCTTTTTGTTTACTTCCTTATGTCTCCCCTAAACATTCCTTCACCTTTCTTCACTTTTAACCCCCACTTTTCTTTTATTGATGTAACTGGCCTTTAAATTTTTTTTTTTTTTACATATCCATTGATATAGCTCTTTGTCTCATTGCTTTGCAACATTATTTTTGGACCAGTCCAATATTTTCATTCATCAATTCTTGATTTTCCCTTTTCAATTTCCCTTCACCCCACACTTAAACCTTTGCATATTCATTACAATACAAGTGTTTCTAGGAGGTAAAGTGGAACAAATATAATAATTTGAAGAACATTCAAAGGTTATCAAAGAATAGGCTTTAAGCTCAAATGGGTTAACTAAGATATAATGTACGGGTGAATTCATGTTTATTGGTATATGGGGTTACACAAAGAAATGCCTCTATCCTTTCTACAACCAAACAACTTCTATTTCGCTTTGCAAACACACAGGGCAAGTTCTAGGTATCATGTAAAACATATAATGTAAGTAAAATCTCACACACACATAGCATGCAACTCATTTGGAATCCAATTTATCTACAAAGTCCTATCGATGTTCAAGCAAGCATTATTGTGCAATTTAAGGCATATTGAGATTCTACAATCAAGCTTAGAAGGTACATTCTCAAGTTCAATTTACGCTTTTGCTAATGTGCATATTCGGGGTTACATGTTGCCCTTTTACCTCTAATCCTAAAAAAAAAGAAAGGAAGAAAAAATCTACCTAACCCGGTTCAATAAAAACCCTTGGAAAAGAACCGTGGTCAAAAGAAAAACCAAGGGGAGATGATACATTACCTAGAAAAAGAAAAATAAAAGAAGGAAAAATTCCTACGTGGACCACTTCCCTCAAGAGTACTTGTCCTAAATAGTCCGTCATCCTGGAAGAGTCCTCTACTCATATTTTTTGGATTTTTTTTTAAAATTTTATGATTTTTTGTATTTTTATTATTTTATATTACTTACTACACTAATATATACATTATGTACAATATAAGTTACCCACCCCACACTTAAAAATATGTCATGTCCCCATGGCATAAATAAAAATTAAAGCACAAGAGGGGCAAGGAAACTTACCCGTGACTCACTCGGAGTCGGAGACGGTGGATGGGTCGACATGGCATGCTCTCCCAAGTGCTCTGAACCATCCCATAAACCTGTTTTCTGATCGGGCTTGCCTAGTGGACATGGCATCTAGCCGTGTGTGTAAGCCATCTACGGAGGTGCGCAGAGCAGCAACCTCCTCCTCCATTGACCTTAACATAAGTCGTGTGGACTCGGATCTAGACATGCTTGCTCCACGAGGAGCGGACCTGGAAGGTCCGGCTGAATCCGTGGAGTGCCTGGCCCTGGCAACCGGTACAGGATCGTCCTCCTCATCTAAGTCAATAGGGGTTGTGTCTCGTCCAACCCGGATAGTAGTAGCTCTAAATGGAGCTTTCGGTAGTAGCTCACCGTCAGCATCAGTAACTGGGGTGTGGTTGAGGAGACACAACATAGTGACAAGAGATGGGTAATAAAAACCCTTGGCAGTGAGGGATCCCCTCAATACCATCTCGTCACTAATGACTCGGGCAATATCAACATCCCGATGTGTTACAAAACACCAAGTCAAAATAGACCTATTAAAGTTAACATCTGTGGTGTTACTTGAGGGCAAAATACGGTTGCAAATTATGGAGAACCAATATTTGGCAGTGTGTGTAAAATAGTTAGAGTGCAGAGTTTGATTTCTAATCCATACTGGGATGCCATCTACACATAGGGCCTCTATTAGCATGTCCCATGTGACACCGGGCCTATCATGGTAGTAATCAACATCACTAGTGTGCAATGGCAGACGAAGTACCCGCCGAATAGTAGGAATATGAGCATTGACCCGCTTACCTCTGACGAAAACTTCTCTGACCATAGCATAAGGAGTATTGGCGTAGAATTCTCGGACAAGCATCTTGTTCACCTTAATAGGTGAGTCAAAGAGGAACTCCATCTCGCGCCTCCGGATCTCGTCATAAATTTCCGGCTTCTCCGAGCGGATAGCTATCCTGTCAACTTCTACCTCTTGGAGCCACTTCTTGTTTGCTTTAATGTGAAATGCATTTTCAGCTCCTTCATCAGCAAACCTAGACTCGTCATAAGTCGGCTGCCTGGATGAACTAGCACCATGTCGTGCTCTCTTTGGGGCCATGATCCTGCACAATTAATATAGCCAAAAAGTTTGTACCATTAGTCATTGGAAGGATACTCAGACTTCGCCATCCTTGAAAACTCCCAATTGACCATTCTTTTTGTGCAATTCCCTCATACTCCTATATTAAGATTCTTTATCTAGCTATTTTACACATGCCTATTTGAGAACCCCACACTTAGTTCTTTGAACACTTCTAATATTACCCCATTGACTTAGTCCATCCCTAATAAACTACACCATTATCAATTCATGAGTTGGGCATTCTTTTTCCTAAACTACATCAATACCTTATGAACAATTATAATTTGCCCACTTAGCTTACTAATCAACATACATGGTGTTCATACTATTTTAGGTTTCCAAATCATAAAATTAGCATCAATAATACAATAGAAAACCCACAAACCAATTCTTTACCAAACTTCAACTATATGACAAGGTTCCTTAGTAAAATTGCATGGAAACATGTATAGCACAAAGAAAACCACATCATATTCAAAAGATATACTAAACTAACAATATCTAATTACTTCTACAAACTAAATAATTAAGAACTAAGAGTAAAAACAAAGTAAGAGAGAAGAGAAGTAGAGAAACTTACAAGTAATACAATGGAGAAGTAATTGAAGAACAATGGGGTGAATTGGAAAAGAGGGTTTTGGGAATTTTTAGAGAGAATGGGGAGAGTTTTGAGTTAGAGAGAGAGAGAAATTGGGAGAGTGGGGGGTGGCTGAGTAGTTGTGAGGGAGAGGGGGAGTGATTTTAGGGTTTTAAAGAGGGGAGGGAAAAGAAAATAAAAATAAAAATAGTAATTTTCGCCGACCGCGGAACTGACCGCGACTGTTCGTGGTTCGTTCGCGGCCGCGGATGGACCGCGAACAGTCGAGATTCAGAGAGGTCATTTTTTCGCGGTTGGTTCGCGGCCGCGAATGGACCGCGAACAGAGAAAGTTCAGAGAGGGCATTTTTCCGCGGTTCATCCGCGGTCGCGGATGGACCGCGGACGGTGCTCCTCTCTGAAAAATTTCTCGACTGTTCAGCAAAAATTTGTGTTTTTCTTATATTCCTTTATTACTTACTACTAAGTTAAAATAACTTACAACATGTTCGTGGGTTGCCTCCCACGTAGCGCCTGATTTAACGTCGCGGCACGACTCAACTTAGCGCATTTTACGGCTCGCTAGACCTTTGAGGTTCATCCAACCGCAATTCTACCTTGTCCTCCATGTCATCCAGGCCTATGTATTGTTTCAACCACTGTCCGTTTACCTTGAATGTACGTGATCCATCCATAGTTTGAATTTCCACAGCTCTTGACTCAAATGCCTCAATTACCTTGAAGGGTCCTGACCACCTTGATTTCAATTTACCTGGGAACAGTCGTAATCTTGAATTGTATAGTAGTACTTTGTCCCCGTTTTTGAAGGTGCGCTCAACGATATTTTGATCATGGATCCGCTTCATCCTCTCTTTATACAATCTTGTATTTTCAAATGCCAAATACCGAAATTCTTCTAACTCATGCAATCCAGTCAACCTTGCTTTACCTACTTCATCCAAGTTGAGATTCAATTGTTTCAGTGCCCACCACGCTTTATGCTTTAATTCAACTAGTAAAAGACAAGCTTTTCCGAACACCAATTTGTAAGGAGACATGCCAATGGGTGTTTTGAATGTTGTTCTATATGCCCATAGTGCATCATCAAGCTTCCTTGACCAGTCGGTTCTTGTGGCGTTCACTGTTTTGGTCAGTACACTTTTAATCTCCCTGTTGGAGACCTCAACTTGTCCGCTAGTTTGCGGGTGATAAGGAGTGGCCACCCTGTGTTTAACATCATACTTGGCCAATAATTTCTCAAAAGCTCGGTTGCAAAAGTGTGTGCCCCCGTCACTAATGATAGCCCTTGGGGTCCCGAACCGGGTGAAAATATTCTTCTTCAAAAATCCCACTACCACCTTAGCATCATTGGTGGGTAATGCTGCAGCTTCCACCCATTTGGACACGTAGTCAACTGCAACAAGTATGTACTTATTGCCGTATGAGCTAATAAAGGGCCCCATGAAATCTATTCCCCATACATCGAATACTTCCACTTGCTGGATTGGATTCATCGACATCTCATGACGCTGGGAGATGTTCCCGGTGCATTGACATTCGTTGCAACCTTTCACCCACAAGTGCGCATCCTTAAACACCGTCGGCCAATAGAACCCAACCTCAAGTATTTTGGCAGCTGTCCGTATTCCTCCAAAGTGACCACCATATGCTGAAGCATGACATGCCTGCAAAATAGAAGATTGTTCTATCTCGGGGACGCATCTCCGGATCATGTTATCAAGACATATCCTAAACAAATATGGTTCATCCCAATAATAATACTGACTTTCACGAAAAAATCTTTTCCTCTGGACCGATGAGAGGTCATGAGGAACAATGCCACTGGCTAGATAATTAGCATAGTCAACATACCATGGTGCTTCCAGAAGAGTGGTGGTGAGCAACTGCTCATCTAGAAAGGTTTCCAGAATTTCCTCACTCTCTTTGACAAGTTCAGCTCCTTCAAGTCTTGACAAATGGTTAGCTACTTGATTTTCAGTACCTTTTCTATCTCTAATTTCGAGGTCGAACTCTTGGAGAAGCAATACCCAACGAATTAGGCATGGCTTAGAGTCCTTTTTATCAATTAAATATCTTAAAGCTGCATGGTCTGTGTATACAATTACCTTTGTTCCTATGAGATAGGACCGAAATTTGTCGAATGCAAACACAACCGCTAGCATCTCCTTTTCCGTCACTGTGTAGTTTAGTTGTGCTCCACTCAGAGTTCTACTTGCATAGTATATTAGATGCATCAGCTTATCTTTCCTTTGGCCCAGCACTGCCCCCACTGCATAATCACTTGCATCACACATTAACTCAAAAGGTTGCTCCCAGTCTGGGGCAATGATGATGGGTGTTGTGACCAGCCTCTTCTTCAGTTCCTTAAAAGCAATCCTGCATTTGTCAGTAAAAATGAAAGGGTGATCTTTTTCAAGTAACTTACAAAGAGGGTTTGATATTTTGGAGAAGTCTTTAATGAACCTCCGGTAAAAATCGGCGTGTCCAAGAAAGCTTCTTATGGCCTTGACGGATGTTGGTGGAGGCAACTTTGCAATGACATCAACTTTAGGACGGTCTACCTCAATACCTTTTCTTGAAACCCGGTGCCCTAGTACTATACCTTCTTGTACCATAAAATGGCACTTCTTCCAGTTTAGCACTAAATTTGTTTCCATGCACCTTTGTAGCACTCTAGTCAGATTGGAAAGGCATTCATCGAATGAATTTCCTACCACCTGAGAAATCATCCATGAACACCTCCATAATGTCTTCCACCATATCGGTGAAAATAGCCATCATGCACCTTTGGAAAGTGGCGGGTGCATTGCATAGTCCGAATGGCATCCTCCTGAAGGCGAAGATACCGTAAGGGCATGTGAAGAAGGTCTTCTCTCTATCTTCGGGGGCTATGGATATTTGATTGTAGCCCGAGTATCCATCAAGAAAGCAAAAATGGGACCTCCCTGCCAACCTGTCAAGCATTTTATCAATGAAGGGAAGTGGGAAGTGATCTTTGCGGGTGGCTAGATTCAACTTCCGGTAGTCCATGCATATTCTCCATCCGGTGACGGTTCTTGTTGAAATCAGTTCATTGTTGTCGTTTTTCACTACCGTCATGCCTCCTTTCTTGGGCACACATTGGACCGAACTAACCCAGCTGCTGTCTGAGATTGGGAAGATGATTCCCGCATCTAACCATTTTATTACTTCCTTCTTCACCACTTCCTTCATGTTGGGGTTCAGCCTTCTTTGATGTTCCCTGGAAGGTTTGTGTCCATCTTCCAGGAGAATTTTATGCATACAATAGGTTGGGCTGATCCCCTTTATGTCTGCCATGGTCCACCCGATGGCAGTCTTGCATTCCTTGAGTACCTGTATAAGCTTTTGGGCCTGCACATCTAACAAACTAGATGAGATAATAACAGGTAACGTGGAGTTAGGACCTAGATACTCACACCTGAGATGTGATGGTAGTGGTTTAAGTTCAAGCTTTGGTGGCTCTTCTATGGATGGCTTTGCTGGTGGGCTTTCTCTTTTCTCTAGGTGTAGGGGTTCGAATTCGATCTCTTGCTTCCAGAATCCCTTGCCTTCTAGAGATAATACCCATTCGGCCAAACTTTCACCGTTTACCTCTTCCATGTTCATCAGGCATGCTTGAAGTGGGTCTTCAATAGTCAATTCTGCATCATCGGTCTCCATTATCACATCAACCGCATCAATTAGAGAGCAATTTGCGAACTCACTAGGATGCCTCATGGATTTTTGCACATTGAAGATGATCTCTTCATCGTTCAATCTCATCTTGAGTCCCCAGTTTCACAATCAATTATGGCCCTCCCAGTGGCTAGGAATGGTCTTCCCAGGATTATGGGAATTTCTTCGTCGACCTTGCAATCAAGAATAATAAAATCGGCGGGAAACACGAACTTCCCAACCTGGATTAGCACATCATCTATAATACCAAATGGACGCTTAAATGTCCTGTCAGCAAGCTGTAAAAGCATAGAGGTGGGTCTGGCTCTCCCAATACCTAACCTCTTATAGACAACTAAGGGCATGATATTAATGCTTGCCCCCAAATCCCATAAGGCCTTAGTAAAGGCATAATTCCCTATAGTTCATGGGATGGTGAAACTACCTGGATCAGATAGCTTCTCAGCAATGGGTCTAGAGACCACTGCACTACAAGTCCGTGTGAGTGTAACTGTGGCCAAGTCTTGGAAATCAAATTTCCGCGACATTAAATCCTTCATCATCTTAGCATAACCAGGGAATGTTTACCTGGATTTGCTTGAGCATGTTGAAGAACTTTTTGTATTGCTCCTCTTTTTGGTGTTTGTCCAATCTTTGGGGGAATGGTGGTGGAGGCCTCTTCTTCCCGGTGACTTGGGATTTATCTTTGTCTATCGCTTTCTCATCAATCTGTTGCTCTACCTTTTCAGCTACTTTCTCCGTTCCCTGTTTTGCTTCTTTATTTTCAGCAACTGGCTGGACTGTGACTTCTGTTAACCCTGTGGTCTCATCCAGTTCAATGGGCAATGGAGTGGATGTCTCGGCCTGTCTGTCAATTTTCTCACTTTCATTCTCAGCATCAAGATCTCTACAACTTCTCAGAGTCACTGCCATCATCTGCTTTGGGATTTGGTCCTTTGGGTTTGTTTGTGTATCTGCAGGCAATGTCCCTTGAGGATGATTGTTGAGAGACATAGCAATTTGACCCA
This sequence comes from Nicotiana noctiflora, assembly GCA_032618575.1. Classification (NCBI taxonomy): domain Eukaryota; kingdom Viridiplantae; phylum Streptophyta; class Magnoliopsida; order Solanales; family Solanaceae; genus Nicotiana; species Nicotiana noctiflora. The sequence continues at coordinate 79,928 of JASVEL010012136.1, forward strand.
CTTGTACTTCAATATTCTTGATGGCGGCATCATGTGCATCTATCCTCTCATTTGTCTTAGCATTTGACCCAATTACCTGCTGCATCATAGCTTCCAACCTTGCAAACCCATCGTCATGTCTGCCCCCATGTGGTGGTGGAGGTGGATGATATCCCTGCTGCTGATTGCCGAAATTCTGAGGTCTAGGATAAGGAGCCATGTTGTGTGGTGGCCTCATACCTGCTGCATTAAATTGTGGCTGGGGAGGTCTGTACTGCATTGGAGCCTGTTGGCCCCAGTTTTGATTAACTTGTTGATGCCCTCCATAGTTAGCCACATAATTCATATCCTCTTCCTGATGATGATGTTCTTGGTCTGCAGCCCATGGATTACCTATGGGTTGGCTAATGCATGATGTGCATAAACCACCATTGGTAGTATCTACAATGTGCACCTGCTGCTTGACTCCTGATTCTTCCACCTTCTTTGTTAGGATGCTCATTTGTGTCAATAGAGTAGCCATGTTCTCCTCCGGAGTGTTGGATGGATCTAGGGGTACAGAGTGTACCACTGATGTGATAGGAGCATTCCTAGATGTCCACACGGAATTTTGGGCCATCTTGTCTAAAAAATTTTGGCCCTCTCTCCAAGTCTTGCTCAGAAAAGCCCAACTTGCTGAAACATCTACAATATTCTTCATACTGTCTGAAAGTCCCATGTAGAACCTTTGACCCAACATCTGCTCAGGAATCCCATGGTGAGGACACATAACAAGCATACCTTTGAATCCGCCCCAAGTTTCATGTAGTGTTTCCAGTGGTTTCTGCTTGAAGCTCACAATCTCATCAATTTGTTGAGTTGTTTTGTTGGGTGGATGAAACTTGTTGTGGAATTGTTTGACTAACTCATCCCAAGTTGCAATGGAGTTTATTGGGAGTGAGTTTAGCCATATTTGTGCTGCTCCTGTAACTGAGAATGGAAAAAGTAGTAATCTGATAGCTTTCGGAGTTACATTCGGTTGTCTTTGTGTTTTGCATATTGATAGAAAGTTCTTGAGGTGCTGCTGTGGATCTTCAACCTGAGACCCAGAGAATAATCCCTTGTTTTGCAACAAGTGAAGCATGTTGTTGGTAATCTGGAAAGACTCGGCTTGAATTGCTGGCACAACGATGGTAGTTGCCAAATTATCCGCTGTGGGTTGTGCCCAGTCGAACAGTGCACCTTCCTGTGCCTCTTGCATATTTCTTGCATATTTAGCCCGGCTTGCTGGTTTTGATCGTTTATGTCACCCATGTTGAAGTCTAGTTTGATTGGTTATTGAGATTGTTGAATTTGTTTGACGGCTTTGTTACGTGCCCGGAAGGTTTGCTCGGGGTCTGAGAGTCCTTCAATTAGTTCTCCAATCCTTGCAGATTTTCTAGGCATGCACCTGAATACCCAAATCAACAAACGTCAAAATATTCAATATAGAGTGTAGAAAGAACCTGAATATACAAGAATCTTGAGGTTCTGTCAATGGCAATTGATAATTCCGTTAATTCCCCGGCAACTGCGCCAAAATTGATTCACGTCCAAGCAACGATCGTAGTCAATATAACTTGGTTTAATAAGTCCAAGATCGATCCCACAGAGAATTAACCTATCAATCACAACTTTCACAACCCAAGAGTACTTCCGAATCAAGTTCCTAAAATTTAGAATATCTTTGTATATGATTTTCGAACTACTACTTGCAAGAATTAAGAATGCTCAAAAAAAGAATTGAATGTTGAATAAAATAATATAGAGAAGGACTAAGGTATTGATTTCCCCTATTGATGGAATCCCTTATCGTTATGCTCATACAAATTGTTAATATATTATATCAATCATGAACGCTATGTGTATCATAACCCTCTCCCGAGCTCTCCCGAGCTACCCTAGCTAGCTTTAATTTGAATAGTTCACTTAAGATTGCACCCAAGACTTCGTTATTCCTAACCCCGTCTTTACGCCTAATGTTATAGATTCCTCCAATAATCTAGGTGTGGTGTTGTTCAACAATATACCAAAATATGCACTCTTTTCCAAGTTATGCATACTAAATAGGCACCGCTAATTGGGAGCTCTACCAATTAACTACAATAAGAATGAACTTGAACAAATAGAAATCTAAGTCACAATTTGTAATCACATAAACGATAAGTTCATCACTCAATAGGTTTCATCAAAACCTTAGAATAGAATTTAGCTACTCATGCTTGAAGAAACAAGAATAATAATTGAAATCATAAAGAAATAATTGATATAAAATAAAAGAAAGAGCTTGAGAGGAATCTCTCTTACTAAAAACCTTGCAAAAGTAATGAAATGAAGATAACATGCCTCTATGGGGCAAACTAGGAGTTTATATAGAGGTTTTAGGGCTTAAAAACTAAGTTTGAGTCCAATTGGGATTGCTGCTGCGGCGACTTTCGCGGTTCGTACGCGGCCGCGAGCGGACCGCGAACAGTCAAACTTCAGAGGCCTTCTTTTTTCGCGGTTCATCCGCGGCCGCGAGTGAACCGCGGATGAACAATACTTCTGATTCTTCACTGCTTCTTCTAGACCTCTTCACTTTAGCTCTTCTTTTGGCCTTTTCATCAACCTAGGACTCCAAAATAGCTCTTTATGGCATCCAATGTATCACATGTACATGTAAAACACAATCGAACACTAATCAAAACATTTTGTCCTCATGAACAACATTAATTCCATAACAAAGTGTGATTATTTTGGGTACAATTATAGTCAAATTCACCTATTATCAGTTTACTTTTCTGATTTTGAATACAGTATTACCAACAAGTATATCTTGAATTAAAAAAAATTGTTAGTAGTATATAATATTTTTTATTGACTAAAAAAGTGATATATTATGAATGGCAAATGCTTTATTTCATGTCATGGGTTGATCATCATCGTCATACCACTATAGCAGAATGCGGATCACTTACCCTCCAGCTGATTATTGCCATTATAATATGAGATTTGGGTCAACTCTAATCTAAGCTGTAAGCATCCTAATCCTTTATTTCGGCTCTAATTCGTCCCACATCAGCTACTTCTCAACCATATATATACTATTATTATGCCTAGTAGGTCCTCATCCTGACCAACAATTGAACATCAAGATCACGTTCAAACCCAATGATTATAAACTACGTACGTACCGAAGATATAAACCTTCACCATTTTAAGAAAGATTTTGTAAATTCCATTTATGTTAAAATGAGGAGTGTGAGTGGGAATTTTCGAGAATATTTGCGGATGCAGAAAGCAACAAAACTTAAAGAAGCCATCAAATGATATAAAGATAATATTGGGGTTGGAAAGTTTTAAAAAGGGAGCTCCGGTGCACTAAGCTCCCGCTATGCACGAAGTTCAGAGAAGGGTCGGACTATAAGGGTCTATTGTACTGTCACGATCCGGATTTTCTACCTTCGGGAGTCGTGATGGTGCCTACTATCGAAGCTAGGCCAACCGAATCTTAACAACAAAATATATTAGAATAATTAAACATTTCGAAAAAAAAAACTTTAAAATTCAATAAAGAAGAAAATCAAGATGCGGAAACACTAAACACTACCCCAAAATCTGGTGTCGCTAGCTCACAGACTTCTATAGAATACTACAAACAAGTCCGAATGAAAGAAAAATACATAAGTCTATTTCGGTACAATGAATACAAACTGAAATAAGGGATAGGGACTTCGGCCTGCGAACACCGGCTAGCCTACCTCGAGAGCCCCTGGACTGAAGACAACTCCCAGAAGATCCTACTGCTGCTGTTGTCCGAAAGCTGCTCCAACGCTGTGGTCTGTGCAAAAAGCACAGAAGTGTAGCATCAGCACAACCGACCCCATGTGCTTGTAAGTGCCTGGCACAACCCCGGCGAAGTAGTGACGAGGCTAGATAGGACTTACTAAAATCAACCTGCGCAGACATATATATACAGATATAACGGCTACAGAAAGAACAACAGGAATATATATAAAGATATACAAGTGAAAAGGGAACATGCTCGGAAAATAGTGAACAATGAGAGAAGATCATTAGTGAAAACATTAAACCAAATTCACATTATTACTTTCATAAGTGGTCGGCGCGCCACACGATCCTATAGTATGTATTATAAGTGGACGGCGCGTCACACGATCCCATAGTATATGTCATAAGTGGACGGCGTGCCACACGATCCCATTCTCATAATTCATAGGTGGACAGCCCGCCACACGATCCCATTTTATATAATATAAGTGGACAATACACCACACGATCCCATTTCATATAATATAAGTGGACCGCGTACCACACGATCCCAATAAATATCATGAATAATTCATATACCCTATCTCTCAAGGAGTTCCCCTTTAGGGAAAACTCGACAACATAACGATCTAACACAATAAGGGTACCACTAGCAGCCCAAACATCTCAATAATGGAGAATACGTATAACGCTCAACCGGATAAGGGAGCAACAACAATCATAAACTACGCATCCCGGCAAGGGATTCAACCATATTTCTTTACAATACTTACAATTTTGACTTCATAGAATCACCACCATTTGAGCCAAAGCTCCAAGGAATTTCACATTTCATAAATAATTCCTTAACTATCTCATCATGTCGAATTCATCACTTGCTAGGAATGGTTCTCAAAATATACCCAAAAATAAGTACAAACAAGACTCACGGTCATGCTAGACGCCGGTGTATAGATACTCGTCACCATGCCTATACACCGCACTCGATCATTTAGCAAATAGTAAGTAATAATTCTCTAATCCTATTCCCTCAAGCCAAGATTAGATCAAACACTTACCTCGGTCCGAAAATAGCAATCAAGCCTCTAGCACCGCCTTTCCTCTAGAATCCGACTCTGAAACAATGGTATCTAGTCATTTTTAATTCAATAACATCAATTAGGGCTCAATAACATAACCCCATAGCCTAGAAATGAAATTCCCATCATTCTTCCAAAAATAGCAAAATCCAACACCGGGCCCACATGGTCCAAACTCGAGGCTCGGACCAAATTCCAATCACCCATAACCCCACGAGTTAGAATATATGATTTGTTTCAAAATATCTGACCTCAAGTTGAGGTTGAATCACCTAAAATCCCACAAGCCCTAGTTCTACCCATAACCCCCATTTTCTACCTTGAAGTCATGATTTAGGGCTAGGATTAATTATGATTAGGTGAAGAAATAATGAAGAAATGATGTTAGGAAGACTTACCCAAAGAGTGGAGGAATGGGATCTTGGAACTTGACAATGGAGGGTGGAAGAGAAGAGCCCGTATGAGGTTTTGTGAGAAATCCCGTTTTAAGTGTTCTGTTTTTAAGAAAAATTCACTGGGCAAAAATGCCCTATTCAATCGCATATAAGGCAATGCGATCGCATAGGGTAAAGGAAGTAAGGCAATGTGATCGCGGAAGACAAGTCGCGAACACATAGAGTAAATGCGACTGGGCAAGGGAAATGCTCTACGCGATCGCGAGGGGGACAATACGATCGTATAAGTATGGGAGGCTGGGAAATGCGATCACACAAATGTTGCGATTGCATAGAAAACATTTTAGGCTCTTGAAATTTAAACTATGCGATCGCGGAAGGAGCTATGCGTTCGCATAGAACAACGTACCAGATATCAGAAATAGCAAAAATATTCGATTTTTCTAAGTGCAAAAACATTCCGAACCACCCCCAAAATCACTCCCGAGCCCTCGGGTCTCATAACAAAATTCACACACTAACTCAACCACCTAAAATGAACTTGCTCGAGCGATTAATCACTAAAATAACATCAAAAACAAAGAATCAAATCCCAAAACTCAAGATTTCATTTCAAAGTTCATCAACCTCTAACTTTAGCTATTTAGGTCCGAAACACGTCAAACGATGTCCGATTTTGACCAAATTTCACAGTAAGCGCTTAACGCATACTTAAGACCTGTACCGGGCGTCAAAACCAAAATACGAGCCTGATACCTATATTTTATAACTCATTTTCATTTCTATTTTTCCTTATTAATTTTAGAAACAATTTAACGGATAAATTCTTTTACCGGGTTCTTGACCTCGGAGTTCAACTTCGGGCACATGGTCCCATATTTTTCTATGGACCTCCCGGGACTATCACATCACTAGTCCGGGCTTGTTTACCAAAAATATTGACCAAAGTCACTTGTATCAATATTAATATCAAAATTCTTCAAATTTTTCTAAGAATTCATATATCTTAGCAGAAAAACTTTCCGGCTTCGTGCCCGGAATGTGCACGCAAATCGATAGAACTAAGAGTGAGGTTTCCAAGATCTCGAAAGTGCGGAAAAAGGGAGAAATACGGTGATAACCCATTTTCGGTCGTCACATTCTCCTCTTCTAAAACAACCGTTCATCCCTGAACGGACAAAAGAAAGAAGTACTTAAGTCGGGAAATAGATGAGGTAACGACTCCTCATATCAGACTCGGACTCCGAGGTCGAAGCCTCAGAAGGCTGACCTCTCCACTTCATACGTACTAAAGGAAAACTCTTCAACCTCAACTATCGAACCTACCGGACTAGAATAGATACCGGCTCCTCCTCGTAGGAAAGATCCTTGTCCAACCGGACTGTATTGAAATCTATCACGTGGGTAGGATGACCATGATACCTCCGGAGCGTAGACACGTGAAACACTGGATGCATAGCTGACAAACTAGGTGGAAAGGCAAGTGTATAAGCCACATCTCCCACTCGATCAAGTATCTCAAATAGACCAATATATCTAGGGCTAAGCTTACTCTTCTTCCCAAATCTCATCACACCTTTCATAGGCGATACATGGAGCAATATCCGCTCACCAACCTCTCCTGGATAATCTTGACCTTATCCAAGGCCTCCTGGACTAAATTAGTACCTAACAACAGAGCCTCTCCCGGCTCAAACCATCCGACTAGAGACGACACCGCCTACCATACAATGCATTATAAGGTACCATCTGAATACTGGACTGGTAGCTGTTGTTGTAGACAAACTCTGCTAAAGGCAAGAACTGGTCCCAAAAGCATCAAAAATCAATAACACAGGCTCGGAGCATATCCTCCAATATCTGAATAGTCCCTCGGACTGACCATCCGTCTGAGGATGGAATGCTGTACTCAATTGAACCTGGGTACCTAGCTCTTGCTAAACTGCTCTCCAAAAGCGCGAGGTGAACTACGCACCCCGATCCAAAATGATAGATGTCGGTACCCCATGAAGACAAACAGTCTCTCGGATGTAAATCTCAGCTAGTCTCTCTGAAGAATAAGTAGTAACAATAGGAATGAAATGCGCTGACTTAGTCAGCCTATCAATAATGATGCAAATAGCATCAAACCTCTTCTGGGTCACCGGAAGTCCAGTAACGAAGTCCATGGTAATCCGCTCCCACTTCCACTCGGGAACCTCAATCCTCTGAAACACACCACCAGGCCTCTAATGCTCACACTTGACCTGCTGACAATTTAAACACCGATCCATATAAGCAACAATATCTTTCTTCATCCTACGCTACCATTAATACTGCCGCAAATCCTGATACATCTTCGTGGCGCCCGAGTGAATAGAATTCCGAGAACTACGGGCCTCCGCTAAGATCAACTCTCAAATGCCATCAACATTGGGCACACATACTTGCCCCTGCAATCTCAAAACACCATCTGCATCCAAAGTCACTTTCGTGGCACCTCTACGCCGCACAGTGTCTCTCAAGACACACAAATGAGGATCATCAAACTGTCGGTAACGGATCTGTTTCAATAATGAATAACGAGCGACCGTGCAAGCTAATACTCATCTAGGCTCCGAAATGTCCAACCTCACCAACCAATTGGCCAAGGCCTGAATATCTAAGGCAAGTGGTCTCTGGCTGACCAAACATATGCAAGACTACCCATGCTGGCTGACTTCCTGCTCAATGCGTCGGCCACTACATTGGCCTTACCCAGGTGGTATAAGATAGTAACATCATAATTCTTCAATAGTTCCAACCACCTCCGCTGCCTCAAATTCAACTCTTTTTGCTTGAACAAGTATAGTAAACTCTTATGATCTGTGTACACCTCACACTCACACCATATAAATAATGCCTCCAAATCATTAAGGTGTGAACAATGGCTACCAACTCTAGATCATGGACCGGGTTGTTCTTCTTGTGTATCTTTAACTGCCACGAAGCATAAGCAATAACCCTACCATCATGCATCTATAGCGCACCAAGACCAATACAGGAAGTATCACAATAAACAGTGTAAGGTCCTGGACCTGTGGGCAAAACCAATATCAGTGCCGTAGTCAGAGTTGTCTTGAGCTTCTAAACGCTCTCCTCGCACTTATCTGACCACCTGAACTAGGCACCCTTCTGGGTCAACCTGGTTATCGGGGCAGCTATAGATGAAAATCCCTCTACAAATCGATGATAATAACCAGCTAACCCCAAGAAACTATGAATCTCTGTCGCTGAAGCTAGTCGAGGCCAATTCTTAACTGCCTCAATCTTCTTTGGATCTACCTGAATACCTTCAACTGATACGACATGACCCATAAATGCCACTGAACTCAACCAAAATTCGTATTTTGAAAACTTGGCATACAACTGGCTATCCTTCAGTCTGAAGGATGACTCTGAGGTGTTGCTCACACTCTTCCTGACTGCGGGAGTACACAAGAATATCATCAATGAATACAATCACGATCAAGTCCAAATAAGGTATGAACACTCAGTTCATCAACTCCATAAATGATGCTGGGGCATTGGTCAACCCAAATGACATGACCAAGAACTCATAATGCCCATACCGAGTGCGGAATGCTGTCTTAAGGACATCAGATTCCCTAATCCTCAGCTGATGATAACCCAATCTCAAATCTATCTTGGAAAACATCTTTGCACCCTGCAACTGGTCAAACAAATCATCAATCCTCGGTAGCGGATACTTGTTCTTAATTGTTACCTTGTTCAGCTGCCGGTAGTCAATACACATCTGCTTAGAACCATCATTTTTCTTCACAAACAAAACTGGTGCACCCCAGGGAGAAACACTAGACCTGATGAAACCCTTCTCCAATAAATCTTGCAACTGATCATTTAGCTCTTTCAGCTCTGGCGGGGCCATACGATATGGTAGAATAGAAATGGGCTGCGTGCCTGGGGCTACCCAGCAGGTCTGAAGGAAAAACCTCTGGAAACTCCCGAACAATAGGGATAAAGTCAATAGAAGGAACCTCTGAGCTGGAGTCGCAAACATAAGCCAAATAATCTAGACACCCCTTCTGGACCATGCGTCGAGCCTTAACATAAGAAAAAACACTGCGGGTGGCATGTCTTGGAGTCCCTCTCCACTCTAATCGGGGCATAACTGGTAAAGCCAAAGTCACGTTCTTGGTGTGACAATCCAAGATAACATGATACGGGGACAGACAATCCATCCCCAATATAATATCAAAATCCACCATGTCTAGAAGCAATAGGTCAACACGGGTCTCAAGACCTTCAAACACTACTATACAGCAATGATGGACCCGATTAACCACTATAGGATCACTCACTAGTATAGATACATATACAGGAATACTCAAGGCATCACTAGTCATAGGAAAGTGGGGTGCAAAATAAGACGACACGTACGAAAATATAGGCCTAGGGTCAAATAGCACTGAAGCACCCGTGTCACATACCAGAATAGTACCTCTAATAACAACATAGGAAGACTCAGCCTCTGGCATGCGTGGCAAAGCATAAAAATGGGGTTGGGCCCCACCTCCATGAACTGCCTCTCTAGGGCGATCAACCACTGGCTGACCTCTGCCCCTACCGGTCCGAACTGCACATCTACGGTCCCTACCTCCACCTCTAGGATCTCTACACCCGCCTCTACCTGGCTGGGTGGGCTGTGAATCACCTGTGGCCTGAATCATGGGGCGAGGACCCTTCTGCTAAGAACTACCCGAAGCTCGAGAGTAATACCTGGTAATATGCCTTGGCTGCTAAGAATAACGGAGTGGGGGTGCACTGATAGGCTGCTGATCTGACTGATACTGTTGGGGACCACTACTTCCCGAACTACCATGAGAAGTCTGAAGAGCTGACTGAAAGGGCCTCGGTGCCTGACCCCTACCATAAGATACCCTACCTCTATATGAGGTACCACTGAATCTACCAGAATGACGAGGTCTCTTGTCTAACATCTTACTACCTCCCCGTGCGAGGTCTATCTCAACTCTGCGGGCCGCATTGGCCGCCTCCTAGAAGGAAATATCATTACCAACTCCCATGGCCATCTGTAGGTGAATCGGCTAAGTCAATCCATCAATGAATCTCCGGACTCTCTCCCGCTCTGTAGGGATTATGACAACTACATGGCATGCCAAGTCACTGAATCTAGTCTCGTACTGAGTAACCATCTTGGTGCCTTGCTGAAGGCGCTCAAACTGCCTGCGAAGTGCCTCCCGTTGAGTGACGGGGAGAAAGTTCTCCAAGAATAACTCTGCAAACTGATCGCATATCAAAGCTGGAGATCTTGCTGGTCTAGATAGACAAAAATCTCTCCACCAAGTCTTGGCGAATCCTGTAAGCCTGAAGGTGAAAAAATCGACCCCATTGGTATCCACTATGCCCATGGTCCTGAGAATCTCATGGAAACTAAATAAGAAACCATGGGGATCCTCGGATGAAGCACCGTTGAAGGTGGTGGTGAATAGCTTGGAGAACCGATCAAGTCTCCACAAAGCATCAGAAGTCATGGCTGTCCCATCACCGGCCTGAGCTGGAATACCTGGTTGAACTGCCACAGCTGGCTGAATCATTGGGGCATGGTCCTGAGGAGCTGCCTGCTCGGGAGTACATGTAACATGAGTTTGAACCCCTCATCCAGTCTGAGAAGTGGCTGGTGCAACTGGTAACAACCCCGCTCTAAGGACACTCTCCAAAAAGCCTGCTAGTCTGACTATAGCATTCTGAAACTCTGTGGTGATCACGACTCCTCCTGGGACCTAAGCTGGGCCCGCCTGTGCTGTTGGGACTGGAACTTCTTCATCATAGTCAACACGAGGCTCCACCTCTGGAACGGCTACCTGGGGCTGGGCTCTGCTCTGGCCTCGGCCTCTGGCCCGATCTCGGCCTCTACCCCTTGCGGGTGTAGCTGTGGGCTCGGGCTATTGCGCGATGGAAGATGAAGCACGTGTTATTGCCATCTGCGAAAGAACAGAGTGGGAGGATAATCAGTGTTCGAGAAACAGACTCGCACGACAAGAAAGAACAAAAGTGAAATTTTTCATAACTCTGTAGCCTCTAAGGGATAAATATAGACGTCTACGTACCGATCCCTCAGACTCTACCTAGTTTGTCAGTGAGTAGCGAGACCTATGCAACCTAGGGCTCTGATACCAACTTGTTACAACCCGGATATCCCACCATCGGGAGTCGTGATGGCGCCTACTATCAAAGCTAGGCCAACCAAACCTTAACAACATAATATACTAGAATAATTAAACATTTTGAAAAAAAAAACTTTTAAATTCAAAAAAGAAGAAATCGAGATGCGGAAACACTGAACATAACACTACCCCAAAATCAGGTATCACTAGCTCACAGACTTCTATAGAATACTACAAACAAGTCCGAATGAAAGAAAAATACATAAGTTTATTTTAGTACAATGAATAAAAACTTAAATAAGGGATAGGGACTTCGGCCTGCGAACACCGGCTAGGCTACCTCGAAAGTCCCTGGACTGAAGACAACTCCCAGAAAATCCTACCACTGCTGCTGTCCGAAAGCTGCTCCAACACTATGATCTGTGCAAAAAGTACAGAAGTGTAGCATCAGCACAACCGATCCTATGTGTTGGTAAGTGCCTGGCCTAACCCCGGCGAAGTAGTGACGAGGCTAGACAGGACTTACTTAAATCAACCTGTGCAGACATATATATACAGATGCAACGGCAACAGAAAGAACAGTAGGAGAATATATAGAGATATAAAACTGAAAAGGGAACATGCTCGGAAAATAATGAACAATGAGTGCAGATCATTAGTGACAACATTAAACCAAATTGACATTATTACTTTCGTAAGTAGTCGGCGCCACACGATCCCATAGTATGTATTATAAGTGGATAGTGCGCCACACGATCCCAGAGTATATGTCAGAAGTGGGTGGCATGACACACAATCCCATTCTCATAATTCATAGGTGGACGGCGTGCCACACGATCCCATTTCATATAATATAAGTGGACGGCGTGCCACACGATCCCAATAAATATCATGAATAATTCATATAGCCTCCCTCTCAAGGAGTTTCCCTTTAGGGAAAACTCGGCAACATAACGATCTAACCCAATAAGGGTACCATTAGCAGCCTAAACATATCAATAATGGAGAATACGTATAAAGCTTAACCGGATATGGGAGCAACAACAATCATAAACTACACGTCCTGGCAAGGGATTCAACCATATTTCTTTACAATACTTACAATTCTGACTTCATAGAATCACCACCATTTGAGCCAAAGCTCTAAGGAATTTCACGTTTCATAAATAATTCCTCAACTAACACATTATGTCGAATTCATCACTTGCTAGGAATGGTTCTCAAAATATACCCAAAAACAAATACAAACAAGACTCACGGTCATGCTAGATGCCGGTGTATAGATACTCATCACCATGCCTATACACCGCACTCGATCATTTAGCAAATAGTAAGTAATAATACTTTAATCCTATTCCCTTAAGCCAAGATTAGATCAAACACTTACCTCGGTCCGAAAATAGCAATCAAGCCTCTAGCACCGCCTTTCTTCTAGAATCCGACTCCGAAAAAATGGTATCTAGTTATTTTTAATTCAGTAACATCAATTAGGGCTCAATAACATAATCTCATAGCCTATAAATGAAATTCCCATTATTCTTTCAAAAATAGCAAAATTCGACACTGGGCCCACATGGTCCAAACTCGAGGCTCGGACCAAATTCCAATCACCCATAACCCCACGAGTTAGAATATATGATTTGTTTCAAAATCCAACCTCAAGTTGAGGTTAAATCACCCAAAATCCCACAAGTCCTAGTTCTACGCATAACCCCTATTTTCTACCGTGAATTCATGACTTAGAGCTAGGATTAATTATGATTAGGTGATAAAATAATGAAGAAATGATGTTAGGACGACTTACCCAAAGAGGTATGGAGGGATGGGAGCTTGGAACTTGATAATAAAGGGTGGAAGAGAAGAGCCCGTATGAAGTTTTGTGAGAAATCCCGTGTTAAGTGTTCTATTTTTAAGAAATATTCACTGGGCAAAAATGCCCTATGCGATTGCATATAAGGAAGTGCGATCATATAGGGTAACGAAAGTAAGGAAATGCGATCGTGGAAAACAAGTCGCGAACGCATAAAGTAAATGCGACTGGGCCAGGGAAATGTTCTACGCAATCGCGAGGGGGACAATGCGATCGCATAGTTATGGGATGTTGGGCAATACGATCGCACAAAGAATGTTGTGATCGCATAGATCACATTTTAGGCTCTTGAAATTTACATTATGCGATCTCGGAAGGGGCTATGCGATCGCATAGAACAACGTACCAGATATCAGCAACAGCAAAAATATCAGATTTTTCTAAGTGCAAAAACATTCTGAACCACCCCCGAAATCACTCCCGAGCCCTCGGAATCCTAACCAAATGCACACACTAACTCAACAACCTCAAACGAACTTGCTCGAGCGATCAAATCGGTAAAATAACATAAAAACAAAGAATCAAACCCCAAAACTCGAGATTTCATTTCAAAGTTCATCAACCTCTAACTTTAGCTATTTAGGTCCGTAACACGTCAAACGACACCCGATTTTGACCAAATTTCACAGGAAGTACTTAGCGCATATTTATGACATGTACCAAGCGTCGAACCAAAATACGAGCCTGATACCTTTATTTTCTAACTCATTTTCATTCCCATATTTCCTTATTAATTTCATAAAACAATTTAACAGAAATTACCGGGGTTCTAGACCTCGGATTTTGACTCCGGGCACATGCCTGAGTCTCATATTTTTCTACGGACCTTCCAAGACCGTCACATCACCGGTCCGGGCCCATTTAACTAAAATGTTGATCAAAGTCAACTATATCAATATTAATATCAAAATTCTTCAAATTTTCCATAGAATTCATATATCTTATCACAAAAACTTTCTGGCTTCGCCCTCGGACTGTGCATGCAAATTGAGGCAACTAAGAGTAAGGTTTCTAAGACCTCGAAAGCGCAGAAAAAGGGACAAATACAGTGATGACCCCTTTTGGGTCGTCACATGTATGGAATGTTATCTTGCATTATTGCAAAAGACTATTTCTACAGCTTGAATATGTGACATTATGGTCACATGATAGTAAATTTATCAGTTACTCTGAGACTTCCTTCTGAGTTAGGAAAGTTTTCTATAATAAAATTCTATTAAGTTGGGATCGAAAAGGAAAAGGACAAGACAACAAATACTGAACATGTATGTTTGTGTAGAAGATTTTTATGAGTATCATTTGGACAGTAAGGGGTTGTTTAGTTAGCGGGATAAGGATACTAATCTCATGATAGTACCTGATATTGTACTTATCATATATATGATTATGATATTTACTAATATTGGTATAAATGTTATACCAAAATGATAGTATTAGCTATCTCATAAAGAAAACAGTTGGATTCAGAGCACTTGTCCCCAATAATTTAATGCTCAATTATAGCCCCAATGATACACGATGATGATTAGGATGCCAAATGGACCTTTTCAATATGTTAGCTAAAGTTAGTTGGAAAATTTGAAAATTAGTTAATGGCGGGAAGGTTTTTTGTGATTTTTCTGCATTTCCATTTCATTTCTCTTGCTTTAATTAGTGAATTGTAATAGATTAAAAACATAATGAAAAGATAAAAAACTTCATTCCAATTCTCTCCTCTTCTCCTTCTATTTCGTATTCTCCAGCTTCACTCTTCATTCCTCTTCTTCTTTCTTATCTTCTTCTTCTACTTTTCTATTCTCTATCGAAATTGTTGTGAGATATCCATTGAGTTATCAATTGGTATCAGAGCCATACAATCTGGATGGGACCTCGAAAAGCTATTGATGATGTTCAAGGTGTTCCAGCTGCTAATCATTAGGAGCAATATGAGGATTTAGTAGCTCAACAATTGGATCTACGAGCTAGTATAGATCAAATGCATCAAGAACTTAGGAAGGACATGGATCGTAGGCAAAGAAAACTGGTTCAATTGGTCAGTACTTTGAAAAGTTCTCTTGATGGAATGCATCTGCAACAACAATCTAAGGACGGAAGCTCTACTTCTATAGATCGAGTTCCAATCAATATACCAGGTCAAGGTATTTTGGGTCTAAATCCTTAATATGCTGCTACTAATCCTAATCATAATCTGATATTTCCTAGATTTAATGGTGAAAACTTAAAAACCTAGCTGTATCGAATTGAGCAGTATTTTGCTCTTGATAATACTCCTCTTATTGAGCGAGTAAGGTTAGTAGCTATGAACCAAGACGATGAAGCTTTGGCTTGGCACCAAGATTTCTTAAAATGCAGAGGTGTACCTGGTTTACCTGGATGGAAGGAGTATTTGGATGTATTGATTGAAACGTTTGGGGATGAATTTGCTGATCCAATGCTTGAATTGAAACAATTAAGATAGACTGCAACAGTGAGGGAATTTCAATTTGCATTTGATAGACTTGTGTCACGGTGTAATTTGTCAGTTGATCAAGCCATATCCTATTTCTTAGGTGGATTGAAGGTGGAATTAGTCCATCATATTATGATGCATGAGCCTAAAACCCTATCAAAAACCTATTGCCTAGCTAAACTTGCTGAAGCCACCTTAGCAGTTAATGCTCGTACCATGAAATTTTCTTATGGAACTTATCAGCAAGCTAATAGGAAACCATCATACGAGTTGCAGACTACCTAAAATCCACACTCACAACTCTTAACTACTCTTAACTATCTCTACTCCTTAATAATAATGTCTCTAGTATCAAAAATAGGAGAGTGATCTCCCAGCAGAAATGCAGTCTAGAAGGGCTTAGGGCTTATGTTACTTTTGCTATGATAAATACACTCTTGGCATAAATGTTCTTTACCTAAGCAGATATTTATCATGGATTTGTACTACTCAACAAGTGAACTGGAGGAGGACAAAGTGAAGCCAGATGACTTCACCTACTGATGAATGGAATGTACCCGAAGGGGACCCTCCCTTGATTTCTTTATGTGCTCTAAATGGTCTACAAGGGGCTCAAACTATCCATGTGATTGGGTATAGTAATAAAATTTCTATTCAAATACTGTTAGATGGGGTTAGTACACATAACTTTATTGATGCTGAAACTGTAGAGAGGTTGTGATGTCATATATCTCCAACTAAATTAGGTTATGTCAGCTTGGGAAATAAAACTATGGAGGCCACTTCTAGGATAGTAAAGGATTTCCAATGGATGTTGCAGGGGATTACTTATACTTCTTATCTGATTGTTTTCCCTGTTGGAAAGTATGATTTAGTTTTAGGGGCTTTATGGATGAAGACATTAGGACCTGTTACTATAGACTACACTAAGCTTACTATGTCTTTTGATTACCAAGGTAAATACAATGTATTGAAAGCTGTTAGTGAGGAATGTAAATCTTCAAATTCTAAGAGTATCAATAAGAACAGTAATGCAGGGGCTCAGTTCTTTATGTTATAGGTTGTTATCCCGAGAACTTTGGAGTTATATCACTCTCATTATAATGCTCTTCACCTACCTATTGAAGAACCATTGCTAGAGGCCCTTCAGAATTTACTTGACCAGTACCAATTGCTTTTTAAGGAGCCAACTTCCTTACCACCTTAGAGGGGAGTTTTTGATCATAGAATTCCCCTACAGCAAGGGATAAAGCCAGTAAATATCAAACACTACAAGTATTCTGCTATGAAGAAGGATGTCATTGAAAAACTTGTGTTGGAAATGTTACAACAAGGAGTTATACAATACAGCAACAACCATTTTCTCTTCACTAGTGGTTTTAGTAGGGAAAAATGATGGGTCATGGTCAATATATATTGATTACAGGGAATTAAATTAATGCACAATCAAGGATAAATTTCCTATTCCTATTATTGATGATCTATTGGATGAGCTTACTGAGGCCACGATTTTTTCTAAAATTGATCTCAGATCTAATTATCATCAGATTAGGATGACTCTTGAGGACATTCCAAAGAACGCTTTTAAGACTCACTCAGGCCATTATGAGTATCTTGTTATGCCATTTGGTTTGACAAATACTCCTTCAACCTTCCAATGCTTTATGAATCATCTATTTCAGCATTTCTTAAGGAAGTTTGTATTGGTCTTGTTTGACAATATTTTGGTTTATAGCAAACATCTGAAGGATCATATACACCATCTTCAGCAAGTATTTAAAGTTATGCAGTCCAATAGTTTACTAGCTAAACACTCTAAGTGTGTTTTTGGAGTAGCAAGAGTTGAATATTTGGGCCATCTTATATCTGCTCCAGGTGTTGCAACAGATCCAAAGAAGATATTAGTTGTGCAACAGTGGTCTGTGCCTACTACCTTGAAACAACTCAGAGAATTTCTTGGTCTTGCTAGATATTACAGAAAGTTCATCAAATCTTATGGCCTTATTAGTCAACCTCTCACTGAACTCCTCAAGGAGGACAATTTCAAATGGACATCTAGAGCTGAATTAGCATTTTTTGCTCTAAAGAAAGCCCTCACTTCTGCTCATGTTCTGGCATTACCTAACTATTCTCTTCCTTTTGTGATTGAAACTGATGCTAGTGGCACCGGTATTGGTGTTGTTCTCATGCAAGAAGGCCATCCTATAGCTTTCATCAATAAAGGTTTAGCCCCCAGACATGCTGCTCTTTCTGTCTATGAAAAAGAGCTGTTGGCACTTGTTTTTGCTGTTTCCAAATGGCCCCATTATCTGCTGGGGTAACATTTTATTATTCGAACTGATCAAAAGGCTTTGAAGTATTTACTAGAATAGAAAATACACACATATTCCCAAATCAAATGGATTGCAAAGCTGTTGCCTTTGACTTTGAAATTTAATATAAAAAAGGCCGGAAAAATGTAGTTGCTGACTTTTTGTCTAGACTTCAAGGTGCTGAACTAATGACATTATTAGTGTCATCAGTTTTTATTAAACTATGGGAAGAAATCATAGCTAGTTGGTCTACTGATCTTGTGCTAAGTGCTCTTATTTCATCCTTGCAATATACCTCTCAGAAAAACTTCACATGGGTGAATAATCAACTTATAAGAAAGGGGAAACTAGTGATTGGTAATAATGTTACTCTGAGAACTAAGATCCTCACTTTATGGCATGCAACTCCCACTAGAGATCACTCTGTCTTAGATGCTACCACAAGGAAGATGATGGCCTATTTTTACTGGAAAAGGTATGAGGAAGGATATTGCTACATTTATCCTAAATTGTACCACATGTCAAAGGAACAAGTATGACACTTCAGCTTCCCCTGGTCTTCTTCAACCTCTTCCTATTCCATCATTTCCTTGGACAGACATTACTATAGATTTTATTGAAGGATTACCAAAGTCCAAAGGGAGAACTTTCATTTGGGTCATAGTTGATCGATTAACCAAATATTGCCATTTCATTGCCCTCACTCATCCCTATACTGCCCAAACCTTGGTTCCTATCTTTTTGAACAACATTTTTAAACTACATGGGTTCCCTGCTTCCATTACTAGTGATTGAGATCCTATCTTTGTTAGCTCGTTTTGGAAGGAGTTTCTCACTGCTCAAGGCATTACATTACAAACCTCCTGTCACGACCCGGATTTTTCCCCAACATCAGGATCGTGATGGCGCCTACTCGTGGTAGCTAGGCAAGCCACTGTATTCATACTATCCTGTTTTTAACACAATTTCAATTAAATACATGCGGAATACTTTATCGAAATGGAAATAATAAATCACAAGGTAAAAATCATACTGAAATCCTCTACCCAAGACTTGGAGTCACCAACTCACAAACTACTATGGAATACTACACATAAAAGTCTGAAGGAAATATAACATAATTCTGTTTGTCTCGGAACAATGAGACTACAGCTATTAACATAAATAAAGAAAGAGACGCCGGGCCTGCGGACGTCTGCAAGCTACCTCGGTCTCAAATGTGATCAACTCCCACGCAATCTATTTACTGCTGCTGCTGCTCCTGATCGTAACCTGGACCTGTGCAAAAACGCACAGAAGTGTAGTATCAGCACAACCGACCCCATGTGCTGGTAAGTGCCTGGCCTATCCCGGCGAAGTAGTGACAAGCCTAGGACCAGACACTCATATAAACCTATGCAATTCAATATATATATGTGTACCACAAATTAACAAGAAATAATCAAGTAATAACACAATAAGGAATATCTTAAAAAATTCAACAATTAACCATAATTAATAATTTCACAAAGAAAACAAAGTATAATGTAAACACGAATTATATCACTTCAAGAAATAGCAAGCAATTGCACGGCATCACCCTTCGTGCTTTTACTCTCATCCTCACCAAATAAACAAATAAAGTACACGGCATCACCCTTCGTGCTTTTACTCTCATCCTCACCAAACAAACAAATAAAGTACACGGCATCACCCTTCGTGCTTTTACTCTCATCCTCACATCCATAGTACGGAATGATCCTTCGTACATGGTTCAATAACAGGGCACGGCATGATCCTTCGTGCATAATCAATAAATAAACATGGCACGGCATTAACCTTCGTGCATAAATAAATAAACATGGCACGGCATCACCCTTCGTGCATTATCACTCTTCCTCACCCAAATAACAATCACAATTTAAGGGCAGAGAAAGAAACAACAATTCATAAATCGTCCCATCAAGGGCAATCAATAATTATCTTCACAACAAGTCCCAACAAGGGAGAACAATAACGATTCACCTGTAATATATCTCAAAATATCATTTTTCCAACGACTCACGGTCATACTAGACGCCAATGTATGGATGCTCGTCACCACAGCCCATACACCGCACTCGATCACATAACACATAACACATAATCCTATTCCCTCAAGCTAGGATAGAACAAACACTTACCTCGAATGCTTATGAACAATTCAATCCGTGGAAATGTCTTTTCTTTCAATTTGGCTCCAATCCAACCGTATCTATACACAATTGATTTAGTATCATCAATTCTACTCAACAAACAAATTCTTAATACCAAATACAACTTTTACAACATTCTCTGCCCGGAATAGTGAATTTCAACCCCGGGCCCACATGGTCGGAATTCGGGGTTATGACCAAAATCCGGTTACCCATTCTCCCACGAGTTCATATATATGATTTGTTTCAAAATCGGACCTCAATTCGAGGTCCAATTCCCCAATTTATGAAAAACCCTATTTTCTAACAAAAACAAGAATTTTACCATGAAAATCTTTGATTTCTTATGAAAAACATGTTTAATGATGTTAGGAATTGAAAGAATTAAGTAAAAAGTGACTTACAATCGTTTTGATGAAGAAGAAATCCTTGAAGAATCGCAAATGGGTGTTTTGGTTTTGTAAAATATGAAGAAATGACTGAAATTCGTGTTTTTCAGGTCTCTGTGTTCGCATTTGCGAACATGGGTTCGCAATTGCGAACCCCGACCAATTTCCGGAGTTTGAAAAATAAGCTAAGGGTGGGAAGTTCGCATTTGCGAACATTTGTTCGCATTTGCGAACGAGTTCGCATTTGCGAACTAATGTTCGCATTTGCGAACACATGCTGTATAAGGCAGTGTTCGCATTTGCGAACAATGGTTCGCATTTGCGAACCAAGGCAGTGTTGGGGAATGTTCGCATTTGCGAACTTTTGTTCGCATTTGCGAACATAAGCTGGCACTGGGGACCTTCGCAAATGCGAACAATTGTTCGCATTTGCGAACAAGGCTGGGCCAAAGGGGGCTTCGCATTTGCGATGAATGTTCGCATTTGCGAGCCCGTCCCCCTTCGCAATTGCGAGAAAACTTCGCAATTGCGAAGCCAACAGCTGGGTGAAAAACCAGCAGTTCAAAAATTCAGAGTTTCATCCAACGGCCTATCAAATCTTTACCCGAGCCCCCCGGCTCCAAACCAAACATGTACACAACCTCAAAAACACATTATGGACTTGTTCGTGCGATCATATCGCCAATATCACTTCGTTTTAATCAAATCAAGCCTCAACTCATGATTTTCATACTTTTGATTTTCAAAACTTCTTAACATTGGAACTCAAGGTCCAAAACATCTCAAACGACATCCAAATGTCACCAAACTTTACAGAAATCACATATATAATATTTAAGACTTGTACCAGGCGTCGGAACCAAAATACGAGCCCGATACCAAGGTCAATTAATTTATTTCCTTTAATAATTGCATCAAAAACAATTTCACATAAAAATTCATAACTTGGGCTCTAGGCCTCAGAATTCGACTCCGGACGCATGTCCAAGTCCCATATTTTCCTACGGACCTCTCGGGACCATCCAATCTCGGTCCGGATCCGTTTACCAAAAATGTTGACCGAAGTCAACCATATCAATATTAATATCATTTTTATCCAAATTTCTCATAGAATTCATATTTTCTATC
Source organism: Nicotiana noctiflora (assembly GCA_032618575.1). NCBI lineage: Eukaryota > Viridiplantae > Streptophyta > Magnoliopsida > Solanales > Solanaceae > Nicotiana > Nicotiana noctiflora. The sequence goes on from JASVEL010012136.1 coordinate 101,659, forward strand.
ACAAAATCTTTCCGGCAACATGCTCGGATCGTGCACGTAAATCGAGGCAACATAGAATGAGGTTTTCAAGGCCTTCGAAGCTCGAAATGATTAATTAAATAAGTGATGACCCTTTGGGTCGTCACAATCTCCACCTCTAAAACAACCGTTTGTCCTCGAACGGACAAAAGAAAGAAGTACCTGAGTCGGGAAACAAGTGTGGGTAGCGGCTCCGCATATCAGACTCGGACTCCCAGGTCGATGCCTCAGGAGGCTGACCTCTCCACTGAACACGCACAGAAGGATAACTCTTCGACCTCAACTGTCGAACCTGCCAGTCTAGAATAGCCACCGGCTCTCCTCGTAAGATAGATCATTGTCCAATTGGACAGTACTGAAGTCTAACACATGTGTGGGATCGCTGTGGTATCTCCGAAGCATAGATACGTGAAAAACTGGATGCACGGCCGATAAGCTAGGCGGCAAAGCTAATCTGTAAGCCACCCCTCCCACTCTGTCTAGAATCTCAAATGGACCAATATACCTAGGGCCGAGCTTGCCCTTCTTCCCAAACCTCATCACGCCCTTCATAGGCGACACTCGGAGCAATACTCGTTCACCAACCATGAAATCTACATCTCGAACCTTACGATCCGCATAAGTCTTTTGCCTAGACTGAGCTGAACGCAATCTCTCCTGAATAGTCTTGACCTTATCTAAGGCCTCCTGAACTAAGTCTGTACCCAACAACCGAGCCTCTCCCGGTTCAAACCATCCGACTGGTGATCGACATCGCCTACCATACAACGCCTCATACGGAGCCATCTGGATGCTAGATTGGTAGCTGTTATTGTAGGCGAACTCTGCTAATGGTAGAAATTGATCCCACGAGCCTCCGAAATCAATAACACAGGCTCGAAGCATGTCCTCAAGAATCCGAATAGTCCTCTCGGACTGGCCATCCGTCTGAGGATGAAATGCTGTACTCAACTGAACCTGAGTGCCTAACTCCCGCTGGACCGCTCTCCAGAACCGCGAGGTAAACTGCATTCCCCGATCAGAGATAATAGATACTGGCACTCCATGGATACGAACAATCTCCCTAATGTAAACCTTCGCTAACCTCTCCGACGAGTAGGAGACAGATACTGGAATAAAGTGTGCTGATTTGGTCAGCCTATCAACAATGACCCAAATAGCATCAAATTTCCTCCGAGTCAAAGGAAGTCCAGTAACGAAGTCCATAGTGATCCGCTCCCATTTCCACTCGAGAATTTCAATCCTCTGGAATACACCACCAGGTCTCTGGTGCTCATATTTCACCTGCCGACAATTTAGACACCGAGCGACATACGCAACGATATCTTTCTTCATTCTGCGCCACCAATAGTGCTGTCGCAAGTCCCGATACATCTTCGCGGCGCCTGGGTGAATAGAATACCGTGAACTGTGGGCCTCTGCTAAGATCAACTCTCGAATCCCTTCGACATTGGGCACACAAACTCGACCCTACAATTTCAATACCCTATCATCATCTAGGTTCACCTGTGTGGCATCTCCCCGCTGTACTGTATCTCTCAACTCACGCAAATGAGGATCATCAAATTGCCTCTCACGGATACGCTCTAATAAGGAAGAACAAGCGACCGTGCAGGCTAACACTCTGCTAGGCTCAGAAATGTCTAATCTCACGAACCGGTTGGCTAAGGCCTGGACATCTAAAGCTAATGGTCTCCGATTGACCGGAATATATGCAAGACTACCCATGCTGGCATACTTTCTACTCAATGCATCGGCCACCACATTGGCCTTACCTGGGTGATATAATTGTAACGACCCGACCCGTCGTTACGGGAATTTACCACTCCGTCATGTTGCAATTGCATGTTTTATGCTTTTATATCAGTGTTAGGGTCTATCGGGTGATTTAGGAGTGATTTGGATTGAAAATGAGGCATATAGCCTTTTTGAAGGAGACTTGAATAAGGAAAGTCAACCCGGAGTTGACTATTTGTTTAGAGGGCTCGGAATCGGATTCTGATGATTCGGATAGTTCCGGGAGGTGATTTGTGACTTAGGGGAGCGATCGGAATTGAATTTGGAGGCCCGGTGTAGAAATAGGCTTGAATTGGCTAAGGTTGAATTTTGGCGAAATCCGAACGGTAGGTGAGATTTTGATCCGGGGTTCGGAATGGAATTCCAACAGTTGCAGTAGCTTCGTTAGGTGATTTTGGATATGCCTGCAAATTTTCAGGTCATTCGGACATCGTTTGATCGGGTTTTGGATTGAATGTTAGTTTTGAAAGTTTTGAATAAACATAAGCTTGAATCCGTGTGTAATTGATGATTTTGATGTTTAGGATGGTGTTTTTATGATTGGAACAAGTCCTTATCGTGTTTTGGAGTAGGTTGGTGGTTTTCGTTGGGGTCCCGGGGGTCTCGGGATGAATCCGGGGGTCCAAACGGACCATTTTTGGAAGAAAAGAGAAAAGCTGGCTGCTGTCATAAACGCAGCAGACATTTGCTCTCCGTGATCGCGGGGATGGGGATGCGATCGCGTAGAGCTGGGGACTAGGGCATCGCGATCGCAGAGTAACAGTCGCGATCGCATAGAATTAAAAGGGTGTACATCGCGATCGCATGTTTATCTACGCGATCGCGTAGAAGAAGAAAGGGGTCCAGGGGAAATGAACTACGCGATCGCAGGATTTTGGACGCGATCGCGTGAAGCAGGGTGATTGTGCATCGCGATCGCGTGAAGGATGTCGCGATCGCGTGAGTCCGAGATTTTGAGCATCGCGATCGCGTGATGAAGATCGCGATCGCGTAGAAGAAATATGTCTGGCAGAGAATAAAAATCCAGAAACAGAGAGTTACGGGTTTCATTCATGAACCCTCCATTTTTGAGTTCTAGAGAGAGAAACTCACGGGAATTGCTGGTAATTCATCGGGGATTCGTTGGAGGTAAGTTTTGTGGCTTAATTACATCATTTTAACATGAAATCCTTGGTTAATTCTCTGTAAATGGGAGATTAAATGTGGGTTTGAGCCCTAAGCCTAAATTGAAGAAAAACACCGATTTGAATGGGCAAACGGAGTCCGATTTTGGTAAATTTTATATGTATGGACTCGTGGCGAGACGAGGGATCCAGAAATGTGAATTTCGTAAATTTTCAGAATGTGGGCCCGAGGCTCGGGTTTTGACAACTTTGGGAATTTTGATGTAAATTGAGTTGTATTGATTGGGTGTCGTCCCATTGGCCTAAATTGTTGTATTTTTACTGTATTTGATCAGATTCTACGCGTGCGGAGCTTGATTCTCGTGGCAAGGGCATTGCGGAGTAGTCGTCGCGCCGTATTGAGGTGAGTAATAGATGTGGGTGATGACCAGCGGGTTCGAAACCCCGGTATACCACTTTGTGACGCCGTATAGCGGCGAGACACGCACACTCTTGAGAGTGCGGGGTCGATCATGAACTGGAGACTATATATTAGTCCGACCTGTTGATACTGTAATATTGGCTATTCTAGAGCCGTCGAACCTCCTTCTCGGATGGTTGCATATATATATATTGTGATAATGGCCACTCTTGAGCCGAGGAACCCCTTCTTGGGCGGTTGATTATACATGTGGGCCGTGAGCCAGTTATTGGATCCCGCGAGGATCGTTATCATTGTCTTATCATATAGACATGCTAGTTTACTACTAGTCCGCAGCTATTTTTGTTATTATGCAAATTCCAATCTCTGGAACTTGATATTACTGTTTTCCAACCGAAAAATGATAAAAGAGTTTTCAAAAACTACTTTTGAGCCTGCGAGGCTGTATCTGCATATTAGCTGACTAGTAGTGGATCGGGCTGCACGCCGCAGCGAGATATATGTTGGATCGGACTGCACGCCGTAGCGGTCATATCATGCATTGCATTGCATTTAGCTACATCTGCTAGCTGTTATGCTATTTATTGGTAATTGTTGGAACAGGTACAGTGAAGATTGATTCTATGACAGGGTAGCCGATTATAGCTTTACATAGTGCTTTATTGCGGATTTCTTATCTGCGCTGTCTTACCCTTGTTTATTACCACTGAGTCTGGCAGTACTCATTTTACTCCCTGCACCTTGTGTGCAGATCCAGGTACCTCTCAGCAGTGATCCAGTAGCTGCGCGAGGCGACGTTTATGGATATTCGAGGTAGCTGCAGAGTCCGCAGGACCCGATATTTCTTCCTACTGTCTTTCAATTTCGTATTGACATTTCTTTCCGCACTTGGTATTTTTGTAAACCATTATACACTCATGTTCAGTAGAGGCTCACGACTCTTGACCCTTGGTCTATGGGAGTTGATGTATTATGGGACTTGGTTCCCTGTTTTCGTTATTTGTATCGCTATTGCTTCGTGATTTAATATGCTTAAATGGGCTAAAGAGAGCTTCTAGCCCCGTGGTTGATGTTGATTGGTCAGGCTGGCTTAGCAATGTGTCGGGCGCCATCACGACCGGATTTGGGGTCGTGACAAGCGGTGAGGTGCCACACAGGTAAATCTAGATGATGATGGGGTATTGAAATTGCAGGGTCGAGTTTGTGTGCCCAATGTCGAAGGGATTCGAGAGTTGATCTTAGCAGAGGCCCACAGTTCGCGGTATTCCATTCACCCTTGAGATATAATTTTTGAAATTCCTTCCACACGTCTGTGTACGCATCGAGCGCTCAGTAATGTAATTGCCTTATGGCTTATGATTTCCTCGAACGAGGGGCGAGATATAATCTCGGTGAGTTCATGTTGGGCCAGTCAGGATGACTTGAGGCTGGACCTTGTTTATGACTTGAGCATTGAGGTGCTGATTTTGTGAGTGGTGGCAATAGATAATGTACTGAGGTTTTGAAATTCCGTATTTTTGCACTATACAGTGTTGTGCTGAGAGGGAATACGCGTCATGTGACGAGCGTGGTGGTATTGTGACCGGGGATTTGGACTTGATCCTTCCCAATTGATAAATTACTGTGTAAAGTGACTAAGACTGGGCTTATATCTATGTACTTGGGCTAGTAGCCATGTTTGGGGCCTTGTGCCGATCTGTAGAGTATTATGGAAGGTTTACTAATGGATGAGTTGTTAATTGTTCGACTCTTATCTAAACCGTTGTGTAGCCCCGAGCTATGGGCGTGGTGAATATTTATCATATCTCGTAATTGGAAGGTAAAATGCCTTATTTGTAGTAGAACAAGTTTAAACTCAGGAAGACTAAAATGATTATGCTATGTGTATCCTGGTGGAAGGTATTGTGCTGAAATGCTAAATTGAGGCGAGGTAGGTGGGTTGATTCTCATGTGTAATTGAAAGGTATTGATATGTGTTATGATTCGAGCAGATACATCGCAGGTTCAAGTATAAATTGTGATGATATAATTCGTGTAGTATTGATATTTAATGTTGTTGAAATACATTGTGATATCTTGTTGAGTTGTGGAAGTATATCTAGGATGGTTTGGTGATTCTCTGGCAGGTGGATAGGCCAATTTACAAAGGAAACTCTGCCGAAATTTTTGGAAAATTCGGGACTTAGAAAAGATTTTGTCACCTAAAGAGGGGGCGTAACTGTTGTGTGTGAATGAATGCAAGAATTGCAAAAGAGTTAATATTTCCGATGATTCGAATCTCCGCCGAAGCTTGTAAATGACTTGAGTTTAATATCATACTAACATTTCGGCATCACTTGAGTAATACCGATATGAGTGGTTGAAAGTGCTTTGATGAATGGCTTCGAGCTAAGTTGGGGAGGTTGCTATTGATTAACTGATTGCACTATTGTGTGCTATGTTGATTCTGTCTCTAAGTATGTTGGAAAATTCTGATAAAGGTTATGGTGCTTCATAGATGTGAAGAAATACTAGGGTATTTTGAACTGAGGTTGGTAAGGAATGCTTGGTGTGTAGAAAAGAGTGATAGCTAATAGTATCTGTATGTAATCATGATCTGCAGTGTCAGAATTCTAATAAGGCACGAGTGGTTCTGTTCAATAAGACAGTTGAATTACAGCTGAATAAGGATGACCGACGCCCGAGAATTGTTTACGGTGTTCAAGATTTTACTTGTAACAGCCAGGTGTCTCAAAATTGTACATGTGGCTAAAGATGGTGGTTTCGTTAGAAGAGATCGGTACTTGTGTTATATTATGTGAATGAAGGGATTCTATGTAATCCGTATTGGAAGGTAATGATAACGAATTCAAATCGCAAGAGGTTCTTCAAAATAAAGTATTGTAGGATGTGATCCTTCTGGAAATATTGAGAGAGTATTCAGTGGCCTATATGTCTCAGACCGTGTGGTCTTATGTACGAGTCTCGTGTGGAATGAGTTCATGTGTTATGGTGCTACAGTAGTGGCTAATATTAAATCAAAGATGAATCAGAAAGGAAACCGGGTAAATGGAATGACTTGTTAATAAACCGAAGCGGTATGATAAAGAATACGACTAATTCCTGGTATGTGGTTGAAGTAAGGAGTCTTGCAGATATTGTGCAATAAAGCTTTTGAGTGTTGGCAGTCGTGTAACCCGATATGAGTATAATATGGGTATCAGGACTCAGTCCTGGCAGTTTAACTTATGCAATGAATGGGAAGAAATAGTTTGTGATGTGTTTTATCATGGTTTGAAGATGAGTATATTCCTATCGATATGCGAAGCGTGGAATGTGTAATGAGTTTTCTTCTATATGGGATCACGAAAGTCCTTGACTAGTTGAGTGCGCCAATGTTGAGGCGGAGGAAAGGGATATGAATTTTCATGTTGTCTTAGTGTGATATGGTATACACGATGTGTTATGGAAAGTTGATAATGGTATATTCTAGGTTTTGAGATCAGTTCATAATATATGGAAAGTCAATAAAATTATTGAGCAGCGCGGACAGCTGCTGGTGATTTAAGAAAATGGTACTGCTATTCTAGTAATTTGGCAGGGTATATGGTGCAAAAGGGACAAGGTAATGTAAACTGATAATATCCATGGTAGAATGGTATTCTCTTGTTGGATCGACTAAAATAATTGAGTCGTTGATGACATAGTGAAATTTTCGAATGGCTTTCGAGGTATGAATAGATGCTTGATGTGTGTTATGTAATCGTACGGTGGAGTGTGGGATCAGGCATAGTGATCCATATGTAATACATGTGTTAGAGTCTGGAAGTTCTCGTAATCCGCCTATGCAATGGTTGTATATCGTGTGTATTAGCACCGTTTAGCTCTTAGCTTGATATGATGAATTTGGGTTATGATACCTTATTTCAGACTGGTTGACATAAGCCAGGTCGTCTAGACTAATGTGATATGGGCTATGTCGGAAAATGGCACAAATTGCGTAGCAGAGAGCATCAGAGTATGCTCCAACAGAGTAGTTGTACCCAGGACCAGCGGACGGCTGGTAGGCATTGCTTTGTCAGTTGGACCTTAGTGGCGGATGTTAGTGTAGAAGTATCTACCATTGATTCAGTTCCAGTATTGAGAAACGTTGTCAGATGCGTTTCATGTGGCCAAACTTGAGGCGATATATGTTTATTATGATGAGCAACTTGACTCGACGCGTATTCATTTGACGAGGGTTACTTGGATCGGGTGGCACGCCGCCACGGGTATGTCATTGGATCGGGTGGCACGCCGCCACGGGTATGTCATTGGAGCGGGTTGCACGCCGCAACAGAATATTGTGAAAATATAGTTAGTTATATGCTGCCTGGTATACAATACTTCCTCGCTTACGAGGAAAAGACCGTTTTGAGTATCGCTTGGCGAATGGCACATCGGTTGTGTCCTTTCAGGATTTAATAGCATACATTAATTGTTTCACCGTGAGTGAGATTGATTGCTTGGGTTCAGACCTAAATATGTGCGTGGCTGACCGTTTTGAGCTTGGTAAATTGAGATGCTTCATGAGTAATAGTGTTTGGATATAATCACGAATCGTGGTAAGGCCACGTGATGTTATGACCTCTCGAGGAGGATTCAGGTACTCTTTCTATAATGCGAGACACGATCTCATTTCTATATTATGATGGCATAGAGGGATTAAATTGCAGCTCTATTTGCTGGAGACAGTTGTCATGATTTGAGCTGTCATGATTCGAGTGTGTGCAGACGTTTCTATTGGAGCCTATGTTGTGCTCGTCGTGGCTTAGGCCGGTGTTGAGGTGTCTTATCACCAGTGCGGTGTGTTATAATCGAAATGGTCGTTGGAGCCAATAATAAATGTGAGTATATGTGATTTTAGTTGGTTAGAAAGGTAATACCGAGGTTTGGCTTCGGAACCTATCGTGGTATGAGTTTTTAAAAAAAAAGGAAATAGATTCACGAATGGTTAACCCGAGAGATGGGTTCGGTATATCACGTGCTTCAGCTGCCGTGGGCAGGATATGGAGGTGTTGGAATAAGACTCTATCTAATGAAAGAGGTTTTCAGCTAGTATTTGGTGATTGTGGCCAGTTGTTGTGATTAGAGACTATCGTCTCGAGTGATTGGGTTGTTTGATACATCATATGATCTCACCCGGAGTGGTGAGTATGGCTTATTGCAGTGGATTCTAGTGTATCCTGAGTACATGAATGGGATTAGCAATTGGTATATGATTTCAGAAAGTGCAATGTGGTTTATGGTCAATATGGTCTGTGAGATTTCAGCTATATGGTGTTTCAGGCTTATGAGAGATAGGGCGACGTATGATCGCCCGAATATATGCTGGGTAAGGTCATTCAGCTATTGAGTTGCTTCTAGTACCACTCCGGTACGCTCGAGGACGAGCGTTTGTTTAAGTTGGGGAGAATGTAACGACCCGACCCGTCGTTACGGGAATTTACCACTCCGTCATGTTGCAATTGCATGTTTTATGCTTTTATATCAGTGTTAGGGTCTATCGGGTGATTTAGGAGTGATTTGGATTGAAAATGAGGCATATAGCCTTTTTGAAGGAGACTTGAATAAGGAAAGTCAACCCGGAGTTGACTATTTGGTTAGAGGGCTCGGAATCGGATTCCGATGATTCGGTTAGTTCCGGAAGGTGATTTGTGACTTAGGGGAGCGATCGGAATTGAATTTGGAGGCCCGGTGTAGAAATAGGCTTGAATTGGCTAAGGTTGAATTTTGGCGAAATCCGAACGGTAGGTGAGATTTTGATCCGGGGGTCGAAATGGAATTCCGACAATTCCTGTAGCTTCGTTAGGTGATTTTGGATATGCCTGCAAATTTTCAGGTCATTCGGACATCGTTTGATCGGGTTTTGGATCGAATGTTAGTTTTGAAAGTTTTGAATAAACATAAGCTTGAATCCGTGTGTAATTGATGATTTTGATGTTTAGGATGGTGTTTTTATGATTGGAACAAGTCCGTATCGTGTTTTGGAGTAGGTTGGTGGTTTTCGTTGGGGTCCCGGGGGTCTCGGGATGAATCCGGGGGTCCAAACGGACCATTTTTGGAAGAAAAGAGAAAAGCTGGCTGCTGTCATAAACGCAGCAGACATTTGCTCTCCGCGATCGCGGGGATGGGGATGCGATCGCGTAGAGCTGGGGACTAGGGCATCGCGATCGCAGAGTAACAGTCGCGATCGCATAGAATTAAAAGGGTGTACATCGCGATCGCATGTTTATCTACGCGATCGCGTAGAAGAAGAAAGGGGTCCAGGGGAAATGAACTACGCGATCGCAGGATTTTGGACGCGATCGCGTGAAGCAGGGTGATTGTGCATCGCGATCGCGTGAAGGATGTCGCGATCGCGTGAGTCCGAGATTTTGAGCATCGCGATCGCGTGATGAAGATCGCGATCGCGTAGAAGAAATATGTCTGGCAGAGAATAAAAATCCAGAATCAGAGAGTTACGGGTTTCATTCATGAACCCTCCATTTTTGAGTTCTAGAGAGAGAAACTCACGGGAATTGCTGGTAATTCATCGGGGATTCGTTGGAGGTAAGTTTTGTGGCTTAATTACATCATTTTAACATGAAATCCTTGGTTAATTCTCTGTAAATGGGAGATTAAATGTGGGTTTGAGCCCTAAGCCTAAATTGAAGAAAAACACCGATTTGAATGGGCAAACGGAGTCCGATTTTGGTAAATTTTATATGTATGGACTCGTGGCGAGACGAGGGTTCCAGAAATGTGAATTTCGTAAATTTTCGGAATGTGGGCCCGGGGCTCGGGTTTTGACAACTTTGGGAATTTTGATGTAAATTGAGTTGTATTGATTGGGTGTCGTCCCATTGGCCTAAATTGTTGTATTTTTACTGTATTTGATCAGATTCTACGCGTGCGGAGCTTGATTCTCGTGGCAAGGGCATTGCGGAGTAGTCGTCGCGCCGTATTGAGGTGAGTAATAGATGTGGGTGATGACCAGCGGGTTCGAAACCCCGGTATACCACTTTGTGACGCTCTATAGCGGCGAGACACGCACACTCTTGAGAGTGCGGGGTCGATCATGAACTGGAGACTATATATTAGTCCGACCTGTTGATACCTGTATTATTGGCTATTCTAGAGCCGTCGAACCTCCTTCTCGGATGGTTGCATATATATATATATTGTGATAATGGCCACTCTTGAGCCGAGGAACCCCCTTCTTGGGCGGTTGAGTATACATGTGGGCCGTGAGCCAGTTATTGGATCCCGCGAGGATCGTTATCATTGTCTTATCATATAGACATGCTAGTTTACTACTAGTCCGCAGCTATTTTTGTTATTATGCAAATTCCAATCTCTGGAACTTGATATTACTGTTTTCCAACCGAAAAATGATAAAAGAGTTTTCAAAAACTACTTTTGAGCCTGCGAGGCTGTATCTGCATATTAGCTGACTAGTAGTGGATCGGGCTGCGCGCCGCAGCGAGATATATGTTGGATCGGACTGCACGCCGCAGGAATATCTCTATGAGACGTGCTTGGGCTGTAGGAGCCCCTCCGGAGTCTGAACCCCCACAGTGAGCACGGGTACCCAAAATTGGAGTCGGGCTACACGCCGTAGCGGTCATATCATGCATTGCATCGCATTTAGCTACATCTGCTAGCTGTTATGCTATTTATTGGTATTTGTTGGAACAGGTACAGTGAAGATTGATTCTATGACAGGGTAGCCGATTATAGCTTTACATAGTGCTTTATTGCGGATTTCTTATCTGCGCTGTCTTACCCTTGTTTATTACCACTGAGTCTGGCAGTACTCATTTTACTCCCTGCACCTTGTGTGCAGATCCAGGTACCTCTCAGCAGTGATCCAGTAGTTGCGCGAGGCGACGTTTGTGGATATTCGAGGTAGCTGCAGAGTCCGCAGGACCCGATATTTCTTCCTACTGTCTTTCGATTTCGTATTGACATTTCTTTCCGCACTTGGTATTTTTGTAAACCATTATACACTCATGTTCAGTAGAGGCTCACGACTCTTGACCCTTGGTCTATGGGAGTTGATGTATTATGGGACTTGGTTCCCCGTTTTCGTTATTTGTATCGCTATTGCTTCGTGATTTAATATGCTTAAATGGGCTAAAAGAGAGCTTCTAGCTCCGTTGTTTATATTGATTGGTCAGGCTGGCTTAGCAATGTGCTGAGCGCCATCACGACCGGATTTGGGGTCGTGACAATAATATAGTAACATCATAGTCTTTTAGCAACTCTAACCATCTCCGCTGTCGTAGATTCAACTCCTTTTGCTTGAACAAGTACTGTAGGCTTTTGTGATCATTGTACACCTCACATGTCACACCATATAGATAATGCCTCCAGATTTTTTAAGGCATGAACCACTGCTGCTAACTCAAGATCATGAACCGGATAATTCTTCTCATGTATCTTTAGTTGCCTCGAAGCATAAGCGATAACCTTACCATCCCGCATCAATACCGCTCCAAGCCCCGTACGAGATGCGTCACAATAAACTGTATAAGGCCCTGTACTTGTAGGTAGTACCAACACCGGTGCGGTGGTCAAGGCCGTCTCGAGCTTCGAAAGCTCGCCTCACACTCCTCTCGACCACCGAAATTGGACACCCTTCCGGGTCAACCCGGTCATCGGGCTGCTAAGAAGAAAACCCTCTACAAAACGACGGTAGTAACCCTGCTAATCCCAAGAAACTCCGGATCTCGCTCACTGAAGCTGGTCGAGGCCAATTCTGGATCGCCTCAATCTTCTTTGGGTCTACCCGAATACCTTCCACCGATACAATGTGACCCAGGAAATGCTACCGAACTCAGCCGAACTCACATTTAGAAAATTTGGCATATAGATGGTTATCTTTTAGAGTCTGAAGAACCACTCTGAGGTGTTGCTCGTGCTCTTCCTGGCCGCGGGAGTATACCAGGATGTCATCTATGAATACTATCACGAACAGATCTAAGTAAGGCCTGAACACCCGATTCATTAACTCCATGAATGTCGCTGGGGCATTGGTCAACCCGAAGGACATGACCAAGAACTCATAATGCCCATATCTAGAGCGAAAGGTCGTCTTAGGAATGTCAGCCGCCCTGATCTTTAGCTGATGGTAGCCTGACCTCAAGTCTATCTTAGAGAATACCCTCGCTCCCTGGAGTCGGTCAAACAAATCATCAATCCTCGGCAGTGGATATTTATTTTTGATAGTCACCTTGTTTAACCGCCGGTAATCAATACACATCCGCATCGAGCCATCCTTCTTCTTTACAAATAACACAAGGTGCTCCCCAGGGGGAAACACTGGGCCTGATAAAGCCCTTCTCAAGAAGGTCCTGCAACCGATCTTTCAACTCTTTTAGTTCCGGCGGGGCCATACGATAGGGTGGAATAGAGATGGGCTGAGTGCCCGGTGCCAAATCAATACAGAAAGTCAATATCCCTGTCGGGTGGCATGCCCGGCAGGTCTGAAGGAAAAACCTCAGGAAACTCCCGTGCAATAGGGACTGAATCAATGGAAGGAACTTCTGCGCCGGAATCACGAACATAAGCCAAATAAGCTAGACACCCCTTCTCGACCATACGTCGAGCCTTAACATAAGAAATAACAAGTGCGAACGGAGTGGCTTGAGGTACCCTTCCACTCTAATCGGGGTGATTCTGGCAAGGCTAAGGTGACAGCCTTAGCATGACAATCAAGAATAGCATGGTATGGGGACAACCAGTCCATCCCCAATATGACATCAAAATCTACCATATCCAAGAGCAACAGATCAACACGGGTCTCAAGACCCCCAAATATAACTACGCACGAACGATGCACCCGATCGACTACAATGGAGTCACCCACTGGTGTAGCCACATAAACTGGAATATCCAGAGCATAGGCGGGCACGACCAAATACGGTGCGAAGTAGGAAGACACATAGGAATATGTAGATCCCGGGTCAAATAATACTGAAGCACCTCTGCCACACACAAGAATAGTACCTGTAATCACGGCATCTGATGCCTCTGCCTCTGGCCTGGCCGGTAAAGCATAGAATCGGGGATCTGCACCTCCCCTCTGAGCTGCGTCTCTAGGACGACCATCAACTGGCTGACCTCTACCTCTCGCTGGACGGTCTCCACCTCTACGGTCTCGACCTCCACCTCTATAATCTCTACCCCCGCCTCCGGCTGGCTGGGCAGGCTGAGGGTCAGCTGGGGCCTGAATCATAGGACGAGGACCTCGCTGCTGAGAGTTGCCCACTGCTAGAGGGCAATTCCTGATAAAATTGACCTGGGTCACCACAACCGTAGCAACTCTTAGACTGATAGGGCTGCTGGCCCTGACGACCTGAATGGCCTCCACGAACACTCTAAAGAGGCTGAGCATTAATAGGAAGCTGGTCCGAATGATGCCCACGAGAACCGCGATCACCTGGTCCACCCTGTGAAGCCTGAAGGGCGGAATGAAAAGGCCTGGAGGACTGGCCTCTATCAAAGGATTCTCTGCTACCAGAGGAAGAACCACCAAACCTGCCTGAATGACGAGGCCTCTTATCTGAAGAATAACCGCCTCCCCTAGCAAGAGCCATCTCAACTCTGCGTGCTGCATTGGCTGCCTCCTGAAATGATATGTCACTCCCCACGCCCATAGCCATCTGGAGTCTAATCGGCTGATTAAGCCCATCTATAAATCTGCGGACCCTCTCCCGCTCCGTGGGAAGTATCACCACCGCATGACGAGCCAAGTCGATAAATCTCGTCTCATACTGTGTAACTGTCATAGTGCCCTGATGGAGGCGCTCAAACTGCCTCCGAAGTACATCCCGCTGAGTAGCAGGGAGAAACTTCTCCATAAATAGTTCCGCAAACCGGTCCCATGATAAAGCTGGGGACCCTGCTGGTCGAGTCAAGCAATAATCTCTCCACCAAGTCTTGGCGGATCCTGCAAGCCTGAATGTACAGAAGTCAACTCCATTTGTCTCCACGATCCCCATAGTCTTGAGAATCTCACGGCAACTGAATAAGAAGTCCTGAGGATCCTCTGATGTGGCACCGCTGAAGGTAGTGGTAAATAGCTTGGAGAACCGATCAAGTCTCCATAAAGAATCAGAAGTCATGGCCGTTCCATCACCGGCATGAGCCGTGGTACCTGACTGAGTGGCCACAACTGGCTGAATTACTGGTGCCTGAGGCTGAGGAGCTACTGGCTCCGGAGTATGAGCAATAGGAGTCTGGGCCCCTCCTCCAGCCTGAGAAGTAGCTGGGGCAACTGATAATAAACCCGCTCTAGCAATGCTGTCCATGAATCCCGCTATTCTGACCAAAGCATCCCGAAGATCTGGGGTGATTAAAGCCTCTCCTGGGACCTGAGCTGGGCCCACTGGAGCTGTTGGAACCGGAACCTCCTCGTCAATCTCAATATGAGGCTCCACCTCTGGAGTAGCTGCCTGGGGCTGAGCTCTACCCCTACCACGGCCTCTGATACGGCCTTGGCCCCCTGCCCCTCACAGGAGCTGCCTGGGGCTCGGGCTGCTGGTCAGCGGACGAAGAAGCGCGTGTCCTTACCATCTGCGAAAGGACAGAATAGAAATTCAATCAGTAATTGAGGAACAAGTCGCACGACAAGAAAGAATAAATGAGAGACTTTTTCCTAACTCAATAGACTCTGGAGGACAAGTACAGACGTCTCCGTACCTACCTCTCAAAGTCTACTAAGCTTGTTCGTGAGTGGTGAGACCTATGTAACCTAGAGCTCTGATACCAACTTGTCACGACCCGGATTTTTCCCCAATATCAAGATCGTGATGGCGCCTACTCGTGGTAGCTAGGCAAGCCACTGTATTTATACTATCCTGTTTTTAACACAATTTCAATTAAATACATGCGGAATATTTTATCGAAATGGAAATAATAAATCACAAGGTAAAAATCATACGGAAATCCTCTACCCAAGACGTGGAGTCACCAACTCACAAACTACTATGGAATACTACACATAAAAGTCTGAAAGAAATATAACATAATTCTGTTTGTCTCGGAACAACGAGACTACAACTATTAACATAAATAAAGAAAGAGACGCCGGGCCTGCGGACGTCTACAAGCTACCTCGGTCTCAAATATGATCAACTCCCACGCAATCTATTTACTGCTGCTGCTGCTCCTGATCGTAAACTGGACCTGTGCAAAAACGCACAGAAGTGTAGCATCAGCACAACCGACCCCATGTGCTGGTAAGTGCCTGGCCTATCCCGGCGAAGTAGTGACAAGCCTAGGACCAGACACTCACATAAACCTGTGCAATTCAATATATATATATGTGTACCACAAATTAACAAGAAATAATCAAGTAATAACACAATAAGGAATATCTTAAAGAATTCAACAATTAACCACAGTTAATAATTTCACAAAGAAAACAAAGTATAATGTAAACACGAATTATATCACTTCAAGAAATAGCAAGCAATTGCACAGCATCACCCTTCGTGCTTTTACTCTCATCCTCACCAAATAAACAAATAAAGTACACGGCATCACCCTTCGTGCTTTTACTCTCATCCTCACCAAACAAACAAATAAAGTACACGGCATCACCCTTCGTGCTTTTACTCTCATCCTCACATCCATAGTACGGCATGATCCTTCGTACATGGTTCAATAACATGGCACGGCACGATCCTTCGTGCATAATCAATAAATAAACATGGCACGGCATTAACCTTCGTGCATAAATAAATAAACATGGCACGGCATCACCCTTCGTGCATTATCACTCTTCCTCACCCAAATAACAATCACAGCTAAGGGCAGAGAAAGAAACAACAATTCATAAATCGTCCCATCAAGGGCAATCAATAATTATCTTCACAACAAGTCCCAACAAGGGAGAACAATAACGATTCACCTGTAATATATCTCAAAATATCATTTTTCCAACGACTCACGGTCATACTAGATGCCAGTGTATGGATGCTCGTCACCACAGCCCATACACCGCACTCGATCACATAACACATAACACATAATCCTATTCCCTCAAGCTAGGATAGAACAAACACTTACCTCGAATGCTTATGAACAATTCAATCCGTGGAAATGTCTTTTCTTTCAATTTGGCTCCAATCCAACCGTATCTATACACAATTGATTTAGTATCATCAATTCTACTCAACAAACAAATTCTTAATACCAAATACAACTTTTACAACATTTTGCCCGGAATAGTGAATTTCAACCCCGGGCCCACATGGTCGGAATTCGGGGTTATGACCAAAATCCGGTTACCCATTCCCCCACGAGTTCATATATATGATTTGTTTCAAAATCGGACCTCAATTCGAGGTCCAATTCCCCAATTTATGAAAAACCCTATTTTCTAACAAAAACAAGAATTTTACCATGAAAATCTTTGATTTCTTATGAAAAACATGTTTAATGATGTTAGGAATTGAAAAAATTAAGTAAAAAGTGACTTACAATCGTTTTGATGAAGAAGCAATCCTTGAAGAATTGCAAATGGGTGTTTTGGTTTTGTAAAATGTGAAGAAATGACTGAAATTCGTGTTTTTCAGGTCTCTGTGTTCGCATTTGCGAACATGGGTTCGCAATTGCGAACCCCGACCAGTTTCTGGAGTTTGAAAAATAAGCTAAGGGTGGGAAGTTCGCATTTGCGAATATTTATTCGCATTTGCGAACAGTTCGCATTTGCGAACTAATGTTCGCATTTGCGAACATAGGCTGTATCGAACAATGGTTCGCATTTGCGAACCAAGGCAGTGTTGGGGAATGTTCGCATTTGCGAACTTTTGTTCGCATTTGCGAACATAGGCTGGCACTGGGGACCTTCGCAAATGCGAACAATTGTTCGCATTTGCGAACAAGGTTGGGCCAAAGGGGGCTTCGCATTTGCGATGAATGTTCGCATTTGCGAGCCTGTCCCCCTTCGCAATTGCGAGAAAACTTTGCAATTGCGAAGCCAACAGCTGGGTGAAAAACCAGCAGTTCAAAAATTCAGAGTTTCATCCAACGGCCTATCAAATCTTTACCCGAGCCCCCCGGCTCCAAACCAAACATGTACACAACCTCAAAAACACATTATGGACTTGTTCGTGCGATCATATCGCCAATATCACTTCGTTTTAATCAAATCAAGCCTCAACTCATGATTTTCATACTTTTGATTTTCAAAACTTCTTAACATTGGAACTCAAGGTCCAAAACATCTCAAACGACATCCAAATGTCACCAAACTTTACAGAAATCACATATATAATATTTAAGACTTGTACCAGGCGTCGAAACCAAAATACGAGCCCGATACCAAGGTCAATTAATTTATTTCCTTTAATAATTGCATCAAAAACAATTTCACATAAAAATTCATAACTTGGGCTCTAGGCCTCGGAATTCGACTCCGGACGCATGTCCAAGTCCCATATTTTCCTACGGACCTCTCGGGACCATCCAATCTCGGTCCGGATCCGTTTACCAAAAATGTTGACCGAAGTCAACCATATCAATATTAATATCATTTTTATCCAAATTTCTCATAGAATTCATATTTTCTATCACAAAATCTTTCCGGCAACATGCTCGGATCGTGCACGTAAATCGAGGCAACATAGAATGAGGTTTTCAAGGCCTCAGAAGCTCGAAATTATTAATTAAATAAGTTGATGACCCTTTGGGTCGTCACACCTCCACTGCCTACCATCCTAAAACGAATAGTCAAACTGAGGTCCTCAATAGATGTCTTGAGACTTATTTGAGGTGTTTATGCACTGATTCTCTTGCAGATTGGTCCCTACTTTTACCACTAGCTGAGTGGTGGTACAATTCCACCCCCAATTCATCCACTAAAACCTCTCCTTTTGAACTCATTTATGGGTATCCTCCATCTTTACATCTTCCCTACCTTCCCAATGATATTGATGCACTTTCAATAGAAGATATCTTACTCAGTAGAGAATTCAAACTTCAAATGACCAAGTTTCATTTACATAGAGCTCAGAAATTCATGAAGGCTCAAGCTAATACCCACAGATCTGATAAAAACTTTAATGTTAAAGATTGGGTTTTTGTTAAGTTGCAGCCTTATCGACAGTCTACTTTAGCCCATTCTCCTTACCATAAACTCACTTCCCGTTACTTTGGACCTTACCCCATTACTGAAAAGATTGGTGTTGTTGCTTATAAACTCTTACTACCACCTTAGGTTCTTATAAACCCCATCTTTCACATTTTTCAGCTAAAACTATGCCACTCTCTCCTTTCTGAAATCATCCATCCTCCTGTCATCAACCTTGCTAGTCATCTTTGTCCTGCACCTGAATCTATCCTTGCTCGTCGTTTAATAAAGAAGGGCAACAAGGTTGTTGCCCAGTGCATTGTTAAATGGTCTCAGCTTGATGAGTCTTATGCTACTCTGGAGTTGGCTTCTGCACTTCACACTCGATTTCCAAACTTTACCCTTGAGGACAAGGGTGCTCTTCCACAGGAGAGTATTGATACACAATATGCTGATTTGGATGATGATTAGGATGCCAAATGGACCTTTTCAATATGTTAGTTAAAGTTAGTTAGAATTTAAAGTTAGATGGAAAATTTGAAAATTAGTTAATGGCGGGAAGTTGTTTTTTGTGATTTTCAGCATTTCCATTTCATTTCTCTTGCTTTATATAGTGAATTGTAATAGATGAAAAACATAATGAAAAGATAAGAAACTTTATTCCAATTCTCTGCTCTTCTTCTTCTATCTCGTATTCTGCAGCTTCACTCTTCATTCCTTTTCTTCTTTCTTATCTTCTTCTTCTTCTTTTCTATTCTCTATCGTAATTGTTGTGAGATGTCTATTGAGTTATCACCATAGGTGATCACAGTACAACGTGGAGTGCAAAACTGTTGAGCGGTATCGAAGAAGTAAGGTGCTTAATTAAAAAAAATCAAAATACCAACATGTTGAAGTGACATATTTTAATTCAATACAATTTCATGTTAAATGTCTAAGAAAGGGATAACCTAGTGGTTGTTGCATGAGACAATAATGAATGAGTAGATACTAAATTCGAGTCTCAACTACCACACCTTGTGTGAGTTTATTTGCTTCAACCTTAATGTTGACTTGAACATGTAACACTCCTCAAATTTATAAAATTTTTAAAACACGTTAAATATAAAATTTAATTATTATAATCTTTAATTATATTTTTATTACGGATTAAATTATTGTGATTGATTTTGAATTACTTTTCTATTTATAAATAATTCGGCATACAATTAGGCGAAATATTAATAATTTTTAATATTATTAATTATTGAAAAGTGGGTATCCTTAAATATTAGATAAGTAAAAAATAAATAGAAATTAACCTTAAGCCCATAAAGTAACTGTAGTAAACAAAGGCTTAAAGCCTTATACAATCAAAAAGGAAGAAAAAAAACGTAATTGCCTTTTTAAAAGGCAAAGACAAAAGGCATAAATTGCCTTAATCAAGCGAGAAGACTTAAAAACAAAATAAGAGACTTAACCTTCTATTCATTCACACAATTCTTATACGGGAAGAAGAAACAAAAAGTTGTTCCATTCACACAGCAAACGCAAGGCACGCAGGTAACAAAAAAAAATCTAGGTTCTTTATAAATTACTAATTCTTGTACTCAGGTATATAAATTTTTAATTGTCAATTATCCTACAGTAGTAGTAGATATGAATTGAATATTTAATTCACTTCTTTCTCTATATCACCACTAGATTTTATATTTACGTGTAGTACTTTAAAATTGATTAAAATGCACTTGTTGTTGTAGAATCGATTGTTTGACTGGTGTCGGTTGGACTGGGGCCTACGTATTGGCTCGAGAAGTTTTGAGGTGCGTCGATATAACTATTTACTAAAGTAATTTAACTCACAAAATCACACATACAATATGTTTGATGAATTGCTTAAAAGAGTTTATCTTTATTTAATTAGAGAGAGTGAATACCCATTAATTTAGAATTGTTTTAGCGAAAGTTTATCTATTATGATATATGTGCTTAAATTTTAGATTTTTGTGCCATTCTTATATGCTATTTTCATGTTGAAAGTTTATGAATAAGAAAGAACCTTTAATATTTTTATACGTTTATTTCATTCTTATGCCATGCTTTACATTTAAGGACACCAATATGAGCATGTACATGATGTTCTATAAAGAAAAGATTTAGACTTGAAAAGTCACAAGAAGAAGTTTTAGAAAGAAAAGATTTTTGGGAGTATCCTTTATTCTGAGAAAGGGCCATCGTCTAGGCCGAGGGTCCTGACCAATGTGTTGACTTCCTAAAACTACTTGTGCCAAAGTAGGGAGCACACGAGCCGAGGGTCTCGTTGCAGAGAATTTACTTAGTCATGCTAGAGTATGACATATGAGCGCTGAGAACCATGAAGCGAGTGGCACCTCGTGGATTGGGCCTATTCGATCAGGTTGAGATCGAACCCGTGCCGATCACACGGTGACTGAGATAGAATTAAGTCAGGATAGTTGGACTTCCCAAAGTATAAAGCGAAGTATTTCTATCAAGAAAGAAAAAGAAAAGAACTTGCTATTATGCAATTATTTAGAATTATTCTTATAAGCTTTATGTTTTACAGGCATTTAGAACCTTTGCTCATTGATGGTACTGACGTTCTCTTTTGGGAACCTACGTTGGTTTGCGGTACAACGTAGGAACCGGATTTGTAGGCGAGCAGGCTACGAGTTAGGACTTCCTTCTCTTCCAGTGCTATTGGTGAGCTCCGCTTTTGTTCGTGGAGTATTCCTTAGAGTCATCTTTATTTAGTTATTTCTTTATTTAATTAGAGAACTATCCAGGAAATCTCATGTCCTGAGCAGTGCGTCAGTTTATAAGTAGAGGCTTCATAAACATAGTGATTGGGTGGAGATTTAGATGTTATTTTATAATAACTTAGCAATAATTCGGTAGTTACTACGAATAACATTTTGGAATTGATTTATTTAAATATTTAAAATAATCAAAAGTATTTGGTTAGAGTATTACTTTGTTGCGTATAAAGTTTAGAGCTATAGTATATTGGATAAGCAGAGATGGTTTGCTCAATCATGTTTAGTGATCGAGTGTCGGTCTCTGTTTGTTTAGAAAATGGGTCGTGACAAAGTTGGTATCAGAGCCTCAGGTTTATGAAGACCTAGGGGTCTATGAAGCTGTGTTAGTAGAGTCTTGTTTATGGGTATGAAGCGTACCATACTTATAAATAGGAGGCTACAAGCATTTAGGAAAAATCTCATTTTTTTCATACTTTAGATCGTCCGGTAGATCCTACCTCTAAGAAATTATCTAATGTATTCGTTTCTCAAAAATTCGCAAAAATGGCTCGTACTCGCAACTTTGACACCGACACTCAGGATGCTGCCCAAGAAACTCTTGCTACTATTGTGGTCCAAGGTAGAACTAAAAAGGCTTCAACCCAGAGAAGGAAGAGTAAATCCACATAGGGGGTTCAAGTATCCCGGGGTGAACATAAGGAAGGGGTGGAGCATAATGATCCAGTACCTTAGGCTCCAATACTGCCCACAACAGCAGCTCCAGCGCATGCAACTATATCTCTTGATGTAAGTCAGATGTTTAATGTTGTCAACAGTGCTATGGAGATGTTTAAAGCCTTTATGGCCAACCAAAACGAGAGAAGAGATGAGATTCCACCTCTGTCAAATAGACAGAACAATTCTGAGTCCTCAAGAATTAATGAATTTTTAAACTTGAGTCCTCTAGTGTTCCATGGTTCTATAGTTGATGAAGATCCAATGTTGTGGCTGGAGGGTGTCAAGAAAGCCTTTCGAGCGATGAAAGCATTTGATGATGAAGCTGTGGAGCTGGCTGCTTACCAGCTTAGGGATGTGGTCGGTGCTTGGTTTGGGATTTGGGAAAATGAAAGAGATAAATATGGTGGTCCACCTACCTGGGAAGAATTTGAAGAAGCCTTCATGGCTAATTTTATCCGAGAAGAGGATAGGGAAGCTAAGTCTATAGAGTTCGAACAGCCCAAGCAAGGGAATAGAAGTGTGCATGAGTACTACATGGAATTTATAAGGTAGGCTAAGCATGCTCCTCGCATGGTTAATACAGAAAGAGCAAAAATTCGCAAGTTTGTTGGTGGTTTGGCTTACCACATTAAGGATACGACATCAGCTGCAGCGGTAGGAATGAAAACTTTCTTATCTGTTATGGGGTTCGCCAAGCACTTAGAAAAAGACGGACAACAAAGGAGAGAAGAGAAAGAGCATAACAAGAAAACGGCAGGTTTAATGGTACATCCATCGGAGGTGGAAGGGATTCCTCTAATAAGGAGTCATTAGCACCATCTCAGTCCAATCATCAGTCAGGTGGTGGGTTTTCCTTCAGACGTACTCAAGGTTACGGAAATCAGTCTCGCCAGAATCAGAATTTTAGAACATCATCCTCATATAGCCAGAGTCATGCTGAGCAACATTCACACCAGCAAGCTATTTGTGGAACATGTAAGCGGCAACATTCAGGGTAGTGCAAGCTCGGGTTTCATGGTTGCTACCATTGTGGAGACATTGGTCATATAAAGGCCAACTTCCCAAAGTTGCGACGTAATTTCAGTGGTAGATTAACTCGTCCTTCTTGTTCCTTAGCTACTACAGTTGCACTACCTCAGGCTCGTGGTTCTCATAATAAGACTGGGCATGGAGCAGGCAGAGGTGCAGACCGAGTTACTCAGGGAGGGGGACAACCCCGTTTGTTTGCTACACTTGATCGTCAGAGTGCAGAGGCATCTGCAGAAGTTATTACAGGTATACTTTTAGTCTGATCACATAATGCTTATGCCATAATGGACCCAGGTTCAATATTTTCATATGTGACTCCATACTTTGCAATTAACCTCGGCCTGGAATCTGAACAACTTAGTGACTCATTCGTAGTATCTACTCCAATTGGCGAGTTAGTGGAAGATACCAGAGTCTATAGAGGTTGTGTAGTTTCAGTCCAAGGTTGCAACACCTAAGCCCATCTCATAGAGTTAGAAATAGTGGATTTTGATGTGATCATGGGTATGGATTGGTAGTCTTTCTGCTATACCATGTTAGATTGTCATGCCAAGATAGTCAGGTTCCAATTTCCAATGAAGAAGTCTTAGAGTGGAAGGGTTGTTTAGCATCGCTTGTAGGTAAATTTATTTCTTACCTTAAGGCATAATGAATGATCGGTAAGGGGTGTCTCACCTATTTGGCTCATATCGTTAATCCAGAATCAGAACAAACAACACTTCAGTCAGTGCCAATGTTAGAGAATTTCAAGAAGTTTTCCCAGATGAACTTCTCGGACTTCCTCGTGAAAGAATCATAGACTTTGGCATTGATCTCATGCCAGGCACTCAGCCCATATCTATACCTCATTATAGGATGGCTCCAGCAGAACTTAATGAGTTGAGAGAATAGTTGAAAGACCTTCTTCACAAAGGCTTCATCAGGCCGAGTGTTTCATAGTGGGGTGCCCCAGTCCTGTTTGTCAAGATGAAAGATTGGTCTCTCAGGAATGTGCGTCAACTATCGGTAGTTGAATAAAGTTACAACTAAGAACAAGTACCCACTACCAAGAATTGATGATTTATTTGATCAACTTCAGGGTGCAAAGTACTTTTCAAAAATATACTTGAGGTCGGGATACCATCAGTTGAGAATCAGAAAGGAGGATATATCTAAAATAGCCTTTAGAACTGCTACGGGCACTATGAATTTCTAGTGATATCCTTCGGGTTGACAAATGCTCCAGCTGCATTCATGGACCTCATGAACAGAGTTTTCAAGCCATTCCTGGATACCTTTATTATTGTGTTTATAGACAATATTTTGGTGTACTCTAAGAGCAAGGAAGATCACGCAGAACACCTTAGAATAGCCTTGCAGACCCTGAAAGAGAATGAGCTTTATGCCAAGTTTTCAAAATGTGAGTTCTGGTTGCAATCAGTGGCATTCTTAGGCCACGTGGTATCTAGTGAAGGAATAAAAGTAGACCCTCAGAAGACAGAAGCATTCAAGAACTGGCCTAGGCCGACAACACCAACCGAAATTAGGAGTTTCTTAGGGTTAGCCGACTACTATAGAAGGTTTGTGGAGGGGTTTTCCTTACTTGAAACTACATTAACTAAGTTGGCTCGGAAAGTTGTTAAGTTTCAACGATCAGATGCTTGTGAGAAGAGTTTTCAAGAGTTAAAGAATAGGTTGACCATTGCACATGTGTTAACCTTGCCGACATGTTCATGTGGGTTCACAGTATATTGTGATGCCTCTAGAGTTAGTCTTGGTTGTGTTCTTATGCAAAATAGAAAAGTTATTCCTTATGCTTCCAGGCAATTAAAGAATAATGAAAAGAACTACCACACACACGACTAGGAGCTTGCAACAGTGGTGTTTGCATTAAAGAATTGGCGACATTACCTTTATGGCATGCATTTTGAAGTGTTTATAGACCACAAAAGCCTCCAGTACATTTTCAAGCAAAAAGAACTAAATTTGAGACAGAGAAGGTGGCTCGAGCTATTGAAAGATTATGACATCAATATCCTTTATTAACCGGGTAAAGCTAATATGGTAGCAAATGCACTTAGTAGGAAGTCAATGGCCGTTTTGGCCCATATTGCAGAACAAAGGTGATCTTTGGGTTGAGAAATTCAAAAACTAGCAAATGATGGAATTAGATTGGATGAGACGGAAGGAGGAGATATAACTGCTTATGCCTTATCGCAATCATCCCTTGTTGCACATGTTAAGGCTAAGCAAGACGAAGATCCATACTTAGTGAAATTAAAAGAAAGAGTCAGAAACAAAGAAATCACTTCTTTCACTCTAGGAAGTTATGGAGTTTTGAAATTGAATGATCGGTTATGCGTGCCTGATATAGATGGTCTTAGGAAAGCTATAATGGAGGAAGCTCATAGTTCGAGGTATTTTATCCACCCAGGTGCCACCATAATGTATCTAGATTTGAAAGAGTTGTATTGGTGGAAAGGTATAAAGAAACAAGTAGTAGATTATGTGGCTAAATGTTTAAATTTCCAGCAAGTCAAAGCCGAGCACCGGAGGCCTGGTGGCCTAGCTCAAGACATAGAAATACCGCAGTAGAAGTGGGAGATTATTAATATGGATTTCGTAGTAGGTCTACCTCGCACGTACCGTAAACATGATTCAATTTGGGCTATTGTAGACCGACTAACAAAGTCCACGCATTTCCTACTAGTAAAGACGATAGATTCCGTAGAGCAGTATGCGTAGTTATACATCAACGAAATAGTCTGATTGCATGGTACTCCAGTTTCAATTATATCGGGCAGAGGCCCTCAATTCACATTGCATTTTTGGCAGGTATTTCAGAAAAGATTAGGTACCAAGGTCAATTTAAGGACCACTTTTCATCCACAGGCCGATGGCCAGGCAAAAAGGACCATTCAGACTCTCGAAGATATGTTGCGTTCCTGTGTTATAGAGTTTGGAGGTAATTGGGATGATCACTTGCCACTTATATAATTTACTTACAATAACAGCTATCAGGCCAGCATTGGTATGGCTCCTTATGAAATGTTATATGGGCGGAGATGTAGGTCTCCGGTGGGTAGGTTTGAACCAGCAGATGTGCTATTGATTGGTCCAGAGTTTGTTTGTGAGGCCTTGCAGAAAGTTCAGCTAATTAGAGAAAGACTTAAAGCGGCTCAGAGTCGTCAAAAGTCTTATTCAGACAAGAGGCATCGTGAGTTAGAGTTTATGGTTGGTGATAAAGTATTTCTGAAAGGTTCACCGATGAAAGGGGTTATAAGGTTTGGTAAGAAATGGAATCTTAGCCCGAGATTTATCGGACCTTATGAAATTCTAGAAAAGAAAGGAAATGTGGCTTATAAGCTAGCGCTACCCGTTGAGTTATCCTTTGTTCATCCTTTCTTTCATGTGTCTATTCTTAGAAAGTACATTCATGATGAGTTTCATATAATACCTGCCGATACTATAGCAATTAAAGAAGGCTTGACTTATGAAGATGTATCTATAGAAATTCTCGATAGTCAAGTAAGAAAGTTGAGAACCAAAGATTTAGCATCGGTAAAAATTTTGTGGAGTAATCACGATTCAAAAGAAGCTACGTGGGAGGTCAATGAAGATATGGAAAAAAAATATCCATATTTATTTGAGAAAAAGGTGTGTGAACCTTAGTGTGGTTTGACATTTATAATGCACTCATTAAATACAAGTTAGCAAGTGTTTCTGTCATTCATAGATTATAGTTAATTGTTGTAGTGATTTAGTTTATGCCAGAGTATATTTAATTCATTTAAGTGATTTACTTTTGCTAAAGTGTTATGCTTTAGATTCTTGTTAGTTATTATGGTACCTCCTTGCCGGAGTGTTAGTAATTAAATTATGAGCAGTGTATGATGCCTATAAATGACATGTTATGGTATATTTGGTTGTTGTTGGTTTTGTTGTTGTATTTGTGATGGTGATATTTTTCTGGATAGTCCAAATTACAAGGGAAATTCTGCCGAAACTTTTGAAAATTTTGGGAGCTAGCCAAAATTTTGACTCCCTTGGAAGAGTGAGTAGTGCTAAAAAATATTTAAGAGGTTCAAGGACCTAAGGGATGATTGTTAGCTTAAGAATAAAGTCCTAGTAACATTCAAGAATGAATGTATTTAAGGAGGGAAGATTGTAACACTCCTCAAATTTATAAGAGTTTCAAGACACGCTAAATATATAATTTAATTTTTATAATATTAAATTATATTTCTATTACAGATTTAAATCCTTGTGATTGATTTTGAATTACTTTTCTATTTATAAATAATTGGACAGACAATTAGAGGAAATATTAATAATTTTTAATATTATTAATTATTAAAAAGTGGATATCATTAAATATTAATTAAGTTAAAAAATAGAAATTAACCTTAAGCCCATAAAGTGGCTGTAGTAAACAAAGGTTTAAAGCCTTATACTATCAAAAAGAAAGAAAAAAATAAGAAAGTAAAACGTAATTGCCTTTTTAAAAGGCAAAAGACAAAAGGCTTAAATTGCCTTAATCAAGTCAGAAGACTTAAAAACAAAACAGGAGACTTAACCTTCTATTCATTCACACAATTCTTATACGGGAAGAAGAAACAAACAGTAGCTCCATTCACGCAGCTAAAAAAAAAAATTCTTGGGTTATTTACAAATTACTAATTCTTGAACTCATGTATATAAATTCTCTATTGTCAATTATCCTACAGTAGTAGTAGGTAAGAATCGAATAGTTAATTCACTTCTTTCTCTATATCACAACTAAATTTCATATTTAGATGTAGTACTTTAAAATTAATTAAAATGCACTAGTTATTGTAGAATCGATTATTTTACTGGTGTCGATTGGACTGGGGTCTACGTATTGGCTCGAAAAAGTTTGAGGTGAGTTGATATAACCCTTTACTAAAGTGATTTAATACACAAAAGCACGCATACAAGATATTTGATGAATTGCTTAAAAGAGTTTATCTTTATTTAATTAGAGAGAGTGAGTACCCATTATTTTAGAATTGTTCTAGCAAAAGTTTAGATGATCTATTATGATATATGTGCTTTAATTTTCAGATTTTTGTGCTATTCTTATATGCTATTTTTATGTTGAAAATTTATGAATAAGAAAGAATCTTTAGAAATATTTTTATATGTTTATTTTATTCTTATGCCATGCTTTATATTTAAGGATACCAATATGAGCATGTACATGATGTTCTATAAAGAAAAGATTTAGACTTGAAAAGTCACAAGAAGATGTTTTAGAAAGAAAAGATTTTTGGGAGTATCCTTTATTCTAAGAAGGGGTCATCATTCAGGCTGAGGGTCCTGACCTAGGTGTTGACTTCCTCAAACTACTTATGCCAAAGTAGGGAGCACACAAGCCGAGGGTCTCATTGCTGAGAGTTTACTTAGCCATTCTAAGGTATGAAACATGAGCGCTGAGAATCATGAAGCGAGTGGCACCTCGTGGACTGGGCCTATTCGACCAGGTTGAGATCGAACACGTGCCGATCACACAGTGACTAAGACTAAATTAAGTCAAGATAGTTGGAACTTCCAAAGTATAAAGTGAAGTATTTCTATCAAGAAAGAAAAAGAAAATAATTTGCTATTGTGCAATTATTTAGAATTATTCTTATAAGCTTTATATTTTACAGGCATTTAGAACATTTCGTCATGGATGGTACTAACTTTCTCTTTTGGGAACTTGGTTTGCGGTACAACGTAGGAACAAGATTTGTAGGCGAGCAGGCTACGAGTTAGGACTTTCTTCTCTTCCAATGCTATTGGTGAGCTCCGCTTTTATTCGTGGAATATTCCGTAGAGTCATCTTTATTTAGTTATTTCTTTGTTTACTTAGAGAACTATCCAGGAAATCTCATGTCCTGAGCAGTGCGTCAGTTTATCAGTAGAGGCTTCATAGACATAGTGATTGGGTGGAGATTTAGATGTTATTTTATAATAACTTAGCAATAATTCGATAATTACTACGAATAAAGTTTTGGAGTTGATTTATTTAAATATTAAAATTAATCAAAAGTATTTGGTTAGAGTATTGCTTTGTTGCATATAAAGTGTAGATCTATAGTATATTGGATAAGCAGGGATGGTTCGTTCGATCATGTTTAGTGATCAAGTGCCGGTCTCGGCTTGTTTAGAAAAATGGGTCGTGATAGAACAATTCACACACACATGGCCCACCTATAATTAAGACAAACCTAACGTGAGGCCCAACTATTTTTAGTTACTTGTATCAACCTTTCGTAAAGTTATTGTAGTCTTAGCCTTTATTACAAATATAACCATTATTATTTAGTTGTATATATAGAAGTAGGTGGATTTTTTTTACAGGTTGGATATTCTATTCTTCATAACAAAATAGAAAATTCTCTCTTCTCTTTTATCGACCTTACCTTGAGCTCATTTTATACAATGGAGTAAACCTCAAGTTCTCTGCTCCAATGATAAATCAACATGGTATCAGAGTGTATCCTACCGGTCTGTGTTGTCCTCTACGTTTTCATCGATGAATTTTTTTAATTTTGCGTCATCTTAATTCTGACGGGTTTTTCGATGGGTTCGAAAGTTTGGAGATTTTTCATCGGAGCTTCTACATCATGTACTCTGAAGGCTAGTGACTCCACAACTATACCAGATGTACAAGAATTACATTTCTAAAACTCAGCTAACTTGACTACAAAATTAGGGTTTTTTGCTGCTTATCAATCTCATATTCGGTGATATCTCTCTTTAATTCGTTGATTATGTTTCTTTCATAAGTACTTGAAGATCATTAACTATGTGTCAAAATTCCTGTTGGTACTGAGTCAGCCTCTACTCCAGATTTGGCTGGTAGTCAGTCGACTACCATTCTCGATCCCTTCCATCCTCTATATCTTCATCATTTAGCCATCCCGGGGACTGTGCTAGTGTCGGTTCCTTTTTCTGGTGCGAGGTTTAGCGAGTGGAAGGAAGGGATGTCAATCTCACTCTTAGCTAAGAATAAAATTCAGCTAATTGATGGAACTTATAGTGTCCCCAACTGTTACAACCCATATCCACACACGTTAGTTCATGCCATATGTTAGTTAACATAAATCCAAGAAGGAATTATCCTTGAGATGATAAGAAGTTAATCTGATTGATCTTAAGTGATACAAGGGTGCATAAGGGTGATTAACAAGTATTAGAAGTTAAACGAATCAAGGATGCTGTAACTCGTACTTTTGGGTAAACCCATAAATTCTTAGCATAATTAGGAGGTCATGATTTAAGGTATTTGAATCATATAATATCTGTATCATAACTCTTGAAGTCAAACGAGTTATGAAACAAAAGTCGACAAAAGTGGTCGCAACTTAGGTTCATAGTTTTACTTAAACTTTAGATCAAATGTTATTAAGATTTTCTCCCAATATACTTGGAATTACGGGGTTATCTACCCACAAAATTGAAGATCTATGAGTCTAGTTTCCAACGCATTAAAGCGTTTATAAAATACGATATTGGAATAGAGAGATATAGACATTTTCGTGAGACTTCACAAGCTGCTAGGTGACAAGTAGGTGGGCCAGCTACTTGGTTAAATGGCGGCCCAAAAAAAGCAATTTCGGGTCAGAAAAGAAGCCCATTAAAAGGCTTATCTTATGCAATATATCCCTCATAATATTTCACAAATAACCAGACCTAAAACCCTGCAAACTTCCTCCCAAAAATTATCCACAAACCCTAATTGATTTTTCCTCTCTTTCAAATTCAAATTGGGGGTAAACACTAGAGTTTGAAGAACCAAGATAAAGGATGAGTTATCCAACAAGTAAGGTGATTTTACTGCTATATTTCATACATTTATTCTGTTGTTAATTCATGGTAATTCATTATATACACGTAAGAACTCACGGGACGGTGATCGGAAGCCGTGAGTTCAAGTTATTCACTTGTAGCGGACTGTTTGTGGACTGTTTTTTGTTGCTGTTGGACTGTGTTTTTTATTACTGTTTTGTGGATTTTTGGAGGAGGCAGGTGTGGAGAAACACCATATATATGTTGGGTTGTGGTTGCTAGTTCTTCGTAATATTTTTGGGTCGTTTGATACGACTATAGTGGTTGTCGTATGTATGAAGTGATTAGGTTGTGTGTGGACTGTTTTGGAAGGCTCAATATGTTTATTATTGATATTGTTTAGGCTGTTTGGTGATTGTTTTGAATGGTGTGAAGTGATATATATATAGGGGATATGCTGCATGTTTCATCACAAAATAGGTTGTGGTTGGTACATAATAGTTGTGACGCTTAAACGTTAATGATAGTGTCATTTCTCCTATTGTAGACTAAAGAGTCGTAACGTTTGCATAGCTTGAGGTTGGAGCAGTATATACAAGGTATGTGAGGCTATCCCTTTCCTTCTTTTGCACGACTCCGATTGTACACAATGTAATGAACGAGCTTCCAAAGATACTCTACTCTTAGAAGCTAGCAGTACTTACATTGTTTCCCCTCTTATGGAACAATTGATGTTGATGTTGTTTCTCTTATTCTTATGTTATCAATCTTGTTGGTACTTCCTGATTCCTATAAGGTTCATAGTGAAGAGTTAGTCCTAATAAGGTGTACATAGGATACCCACCTTACGTCACTCCGAAAGGTCTACAAGGTGTTTCCATGAGTCGAGCATGCATTATATATATATATATGTATCTATTTTACTCTACCGAGCCGCGCTATAGTCGGCCGGGTACGGCACGTATTGTGCAACTACTGATCAGTTGGGTTTTACCGAGCTCCACGTGGCCTGGTACGATTCTACCGAGCCTTATAATGGCCGGGTACGGTTTTACAGAGCCTATTACGGCCGGGTACGATATGATGATGATGATGCCCACAGAGGCGTATGTTTTAAAAGATTATGTATTTATTCATATGTATCATGCATTTCATGTCAGTAGCCCTCAGAGGTACTCAGATGTTACAGGTTGTATATTCTCTATCCCTGCTTACATTATTGTTCGTATTTATGGTTCTCTGCCTTACATACTCAGTACTTTATTCGTACTGACGTCCTTTTATTTGTGGACGCTGCATGTCGTGCTGCAGGTCCTGATAGACAGGCAGGTGCAGCTCCCCCATCACAGTAGGTTGTCCAGTTCAATGGTGATTGGCGAGATCCCTTCTCCATACTTGCCTTGGTCTTGGTATGCATTTTTTTTATAGACATTATGGGTATGTCGGGGCCCTGTTCCGGCTATGTTGCAGCACTTATGTTCTTTAGAGGCTCATAGACAAGTGTCGACTCATGTATAGTTTGGTATGCCTTGTCGGCTGGTTTTTGTTGTATAGTCTTTCATTTTAGCATGGTAGCTTGTACCATATGTATATAGTTTCTTGATTATTTGGTCATCCCTTGTTATGTAGGTTCATGCCATCATATTTTATTGTTGGTTGTCCATGATCCATGTCTACCATTTATATTGCTCTCGTCAGCCCTAAAAGATAATAAAGAAGGTTAGATAAAATGTATGTTGGTGCTCGGCAAGTATGGTCGGGTGCTAGTCATGGTCCTCCAGTTTGAGTCGTGACAAACTTGGTATCAGAGCAAGTCTGTCCTAGGGATTGTCTATGAGCCATGTCTAGTAGAGTCTTGATTATGGATGTGTAGCGCGCCACATTTATAATCGGGAGGCTACATGACATCTAGGGTTGTTACCTTCTTCCCGAATCTAGATCATGCATAGAGTTGAGTCGTAAGTGTTCGTCTCTAATATTCACCTTGTTTTCTTTCAGCAATGCCTTCGACTAGGAAACAAACAATTAGTAGACGGCTTGATACAGCTGCAGGAGAGGGTACCAGTCAGGTGCCCCAAGCCAGAGTAGGCCAAAGTGAGGCTCAGAGTGAGATGCCGTCTCATACCTCATCTACTCCGTCTCCTGCAGAGGATATTAGGTGGCACCCAGCACCTCCAGCTCCTCCGTCTGGCACTACAGACCAGGATATGCGGAGTGCTTTGCAGTTATTGACTAGCTTGGTAGCTGCTCAGGCTCAGAGGCAAAATACAGGTGCTGCTGATAAACCAGTTAGTACGAGAGTTCGTGATTTTATTAATTTAGACCCTCCAGTGTTTAACGGATCAGACCCCAAGGAGGATCCGCGGACTTTTATTGACCAGGTTCATTGTACACTACGGGTTATGCATGTTAGTGATACAGAGGCAGTAGAGTTGGCTTCTTATCGGCTACGGGATTTAGCGGTTCTCTGGTATGATAGTTGGGAGAGATCCAGGGGTCCAAACGCTCCTCCAGCTGTGTGGAAGGATTTTTTTGAGGCCTTTCTTCGTCACTATTTTCCAGTTGAGATAACGAGCTAGAGCTGATAAGTTCTTGAACCTTAGACAAGGTAATATGAGTGTGCGAGAGTATAATATGCAGTTTGATTTTTTAGCAAGGTATGCTCCCCATATGGTGGCTGAGATGAGTGATAGAGTGCATTTGTTCGTGAACGGGTTGGGACCCCATCTGATAAATAATTGTATGACAGCCTCCTTAGTAGAAGGCATGGATATTTCCCGTATTCAAGCTTATGCCTAGAGCCTAGAGGATCGTAAGTGCCAGCAGAGGGCAGATGGGAGCAGGATAGGGGCCAGGATAAGAGGGCGAGATTTGCAAGGTATTTTGATGACTTCAGAGGCAGCGCCAGGCCCCAGTCTTTGAGGAGTTCGGCGTCATCTATAGTTAGTGTTCCTCCACAGTTTCAGAGGCCTCGATATGATCGATCCTATTCTGGTCCAGGTCAGAGTTTGCAGGCATCTGGATCGCAACATCACAGGGATACTAGTCGGACGAAACCCCCAACACCACGTTGTGATCAGAGCGGCAAGGCCCACTTTGGACTGTGCCGTCGAGGTTCTGATGCATGCTTATTCCTGCGGACAGCCTGGCCATATGATGCGGGATTGTCCTAACAGGGGAGGTGATGGTATGGTTCAACCGACTAGATCTGTGTCTGGTTCTTCCTCATCAGTTGGACCTCTAGCACGGGGTTTTCAGCGGTCGATAGGTCGTGGTAGATGTATAGGTGCAGGGCCGAGTTCGAGTGGTGCTCAAAATCGAACCTATGCTCTAGTAGGTCGACCGCATCTCGAGTCGTCTCCAGATGTTGTTATAGGTATATTGTCTATGTTTTCTTATGATGTATATGCGTTGATTGATCCGAGATCTACATTATCATATGTTACACCGTTTGTGGCTAATAAGTTTGGCATTGAACCTGAATTGATAAGTAAAACCCTTGCGATATCTACTCCAATAGAAGATTATGTGATTGCTAGAAGGGTATATAGAGGTTGCATTGTGATGATTTGAATAAGTTTACTATAAAGAACAACTATCCACCTCCAAGAATTGACGACATGTTTGACCAACTCCAGGGTGCCAAGTATTTCTCCAAGATTCACTTACGTTCAGGGTATCATCAGGTGAGGGTTAAGGAGAAGGATATTCCAAAGACGGCCTTTCGGACAAGATATGGGCATTTTGAGTTCTTGGTGATGTCGTTCGGGCTAACAAATTCCCCAGCAGCTTTTATGGATCTCATGAATACTGTATTCAGGCCCTATCTTGATGTGTTCGTGATTGTATTCATTGATGATATTCTGGTGTATTCTCGTTCGGAGGAGGAACATGCGGGCCACTTGCAGATAGTATTATAGATGCTTCAGGATCGTAAGTTATATGCGAAGCTCGCCAAAAGTGAATTCTGGCTGAACTCAGTAGCATTCCTTGGCCATGTGATATCTGACGAGGGTATTAGTGTCGACACTCAGAAGATTGATGCAGTAAAGAATTGGCCGAGACCTACAACACCATCAGAAGTTCGTAGCTTCCCGGGGCTAGCAGGATATTATAGGCGGTTTGTAGAAGGGTTTTCCTCTATATCAGCACCATTGACTAAGTTAACACAGAAAGCTACCAAGTTCCAGTGGTCTAACACTTGTGAACGTAGTTTTCAGGAGCTGAAGGATCGATTGACATCCGCACCGGTGCTCACTCTCCCTAAGGAACAGAAGGATATGTGGTATATTATGATGCCTCGGGTATAGGTTTGGGGTGCGTGTTGATGCAACATGGGAAGGTGATTTCATATGTATCAAGACAATTGAAAAAACATGAAAAGAATTATCCAACCCATGATTTGGAATTGGCTGCAGTAATATATGCTTTGAAGATATGGCGGCACTACTTATACGGCGTCCATGTTGACATCTACACAAATAACAAGAGTCTACAATACATCTTCAAGCAGAAAGAGTTGAATTTGAGGCAACGTAGGTGGCTTGAATTACTAAAAGACTACGACGCCGAGATATTGTATCATCCCGGTAAAGCCAATGTTGTGGCAGATGCTCTCAGTCGTATGTCAATATGAAGCTTAGTACATATTGATGCAGGTAGATGGGGGTTGACTAAAGAGCTTCATCAGCTAGCCAATATAAGAATCAGATTGTTAGACTCTAATGACGGAAGTGTTATTGTACAAAATACATCAGAATCATCTTTGGTAGTCGAGGTAAAAGCACGGCAATATGAAGATCCTAACTTACTATGATTGAGAGAGAACATTCAGCAGTGTAAAATTACGGCTTTTGAGATCGGAGGAGATGGGGCACCGAGATACCAGGGCCGATTATGTGTGCCGAATGTAGAAGGGTTGCGAGAAAAGATTATGAATGAAATTCATCAATCCCAATATTCCATCCATCCTAGCTCAACAAAGATGTATCATGATGTCAAGGAGCAGTATTGGTGGGATAACATGAAAAAGTCTATTGCAGAATTTGTAGCCCAGTGTCCCAATTGTCAACAAGTAAAGATAGAACATCAGAAACCCGGTGGATTGCTTCAGAATATAGAAATTCCGACTTGGAAATGGGAGGTGATTAATATGGACTTCGTTATTGGATTACCTCGATCTTATCATAAGTTTGACTCTATCCGGGTGATAGTTGATCGACTTACAAAATATGCTCATTTTCTTCCAGTTAAGACAACTTACTCGGCTAAAGATTATGCGAAGTTGTATATCAAGGAGATTGTTAGGCGTCATGGTGTGCCTGTATCTATTATATCAGATTGAGGAGCTCAATTTACGGCTAACGTTTGGAGGTCTTTTCATAAAGGTTTAGGCACACAGGTGAAACTCAGCACTGCATTTCATTCGCAGACTGACGGACAGGCTGAACGTACCATTCAGATATTGGAAGATATTCTACGAGCATGTGTTCTAGATTTTAAGAGAAATTGGGATGACCAGCTTCCACTTATAGAATTTTCCTACAATAATAGCTACCATTCCAGTATTAAAATGGCCCCATATGAGGCACTATATGGGAGGAGATGTAGATCACCAGTTGGAAGGTTCGAAGTCGGTGAAACAAAATTATATGGGCCAGATTTGATTCACCAATCCATGGAGAAGGTGAAAGTGATATAGGAACGATTGAGGATGGCACAAAGCAGGCAAAAGTCTTATTCCGATGTCCGACGTCGTGATCTAGAATTTGAGGTTGGTGATTGGGTTTTCCTGAGGATCTCACCAATGAAGGGTGTAATGCGTTTTGGGAAGAAAGGTAAGCTGAGTCCAAGGTATATCGGTCCGTATAAAATTCTTCAACGAATTGGACAAGTTGCTTATGAGTTAGAATTGCCATCCGAATTAGAATTTGTCCACCCGGTATTCCATGTATCTATGTTGAGAAAATGTATTGGAGACCCTTCTCGAGTTGTCCCTATCAAAGATGTTCAAGTTACAGAGGATCTATCATATGAAGAAGTGCCAGTGGTTATATTAGATCGACAAGTCCGCAAGCTGAGAACAAAAGATGTAGCTTCCATCAAAGTATTATGGAGGAACAAGAATATGAAAGAAATGACATGGGAAGCGGAAGAAGAGATGAAGTCTAAATACCCTTACCTATTCCAGAATGATGATAACAAGGATGTTGGTGGAACGCAAGATACATTGTAATGGTGAAACGGCTTTATGAGGTAAGCAATAACTTGAGAACACTCTTCCTTAGTACAAAATGGTGATATGTAAAAAATTCCCATGTCCATAATGCTTTGTGTAGCCTTGTGAGACCATACTTTGAGCTTCACTGCTTGCAAATTTTGCTAGTGACCATTTTATAGGGGAAAATTGACCAAACATTTCCGCTGGAATCCACGATGATTTGGACTCCGCATAAACCCTTACATTCGAGGACGAATGTTCCTAAGAGTGGAGGGTGTTACAACCCATATCCACACATGTTAGTTCATGCCATATGTTAGTTAACACAAATCCAAGAAGGAATTATCCTTGAGATCATAAGAAGTTAATCCGATTGATCTTAAGTGATACAAGGGTGCATAAGGGTGATTAACAAGTATTAGAAGTTAAACGAATCAAGGATGCTGTAACTCGTACTTTTGGGTAAGCCCATAGATGCTTAATATACTCAGGAGGTCATGTTTTAAGGTATTTGAATCATATAATATCCGTATCATAATTCTTGAGGTCAAACGAGTTATGAAACAAAAGTCGACAAAAGTTGTCGCAACTTAGGTTCATAGTTTTACTTAAACTTTAGGTCAAATGTTATTAACATTTTCTCCCAATATACTTGGAATTACAGGGTGATCTACCCACCAAATTGACGATCTATGAGTCTAGTTTCCAACTCATTAAATCGTTTATCAATACAACATAGGAATAGAGAGATATAGACATTTTCGTGAGACTGCACAAGTTGCTAGGTGACAAGTAGGTGGGCCAGCTACTTGGTTAAATGACGACCCAAAAGAGGCAATTTCGGGTCAGAAAAGGAGCCCATTAAAAGGCTTATCTTATGCAATATATACCTCATTATATTTCACAAATAACCAGACCTAAAACCTTGCAAACTTCCTCCCAAAAATTATCCACAAACCCTAATTGATTTTCCCTCTCTTTCAAGTTCAAATTGGGGGTAAACACTAGAGTTTGAAAAACCAAGATAAAGGCTGGGTTATCCAACAAGTAAGGTGATTTTACTGCTATATTTCATACATTTATTCTGCTGTGAATTATTGGTAATTCGTTATATACACGTAAGAACTCACGGGATGGTGATTGGAAGCCGTGAGTTCAAGTTATTCACTTGTAGCGGACTGTTTTATGGACTATTTTGTGTTGCTGTTGGGCTGCGTTTTTTATTACTGTTTTGTGGAGTTTTGGAGGAGGCAGGGTGTGGAGAAACACCATATATATTTTGGGTTGTGGTTGCTAGTTCTTCGTAATATTTTTGGGTCATTTGATACGACTATAGTGGTCGTCGTATGTATGAAGTGATTAGGTTGTGTGTGGACTGTTTTGGGAGGCTCAATATGTTTATTATTGATGTTGTTTAGGCTGTTTGGTAATTGTTTTGAATGGTGTGAAGTCATATATATAGGGGAGGTGATGTCCGTTTCATCACAAAATAGGTTGTGGTTGGTACATAATAGTTGTGACGCTTAAACGTTAACGATAGTGTCATTTCTCCTATTGTAGACTAAGGAATCGTGACGTTTGCATAGCTTGAGGTTGGTGCAGTATATACAAGGCATGTGAGGCTATCACTTTCCTTCTTTTGCATGACTCCAATTGTACATAATGTAATGAATGCGCTTCCAAAGATACTTTACTCTTAGAAGCTACCAGTACTTACATTGTGTTTCCCCTCTTATGGAACGATTGATGTTGATGTTGCTTCTCTTATTCTTATGTTATCAATCTTGTTGGTACTTCCTGATTCCTATAAGGTTCATAGTGAAGAGTTAGTCCTAATAAGGTGTACATAGGATACCGACCTTACGTCACTCCGAAAGGTCTACAAGGTGTTTTTATGAGTCGAGCATGCATTATATATATGTATCTATTTTACTCTACCGAGTCGCGCTATAGTCGGCCGGGTATGGCACCTATTGTGCAACCACTGATCAGTTGGGTTTTACCAAGCTCCACGTGGCCGGGTACGATTCTACCGAGCATTATAATGGCCGGGTACATTTTTACGGAGTCTATTACGGCCGGGTACGATATGATGACGATGATGCCCACAGAGGTGTATATTTTAATAGATTATGTATTTATACATATGTATCATGCATTTCATGTCAGTAGCCCTCAGAGGTACTCAGATGTTACAGGTTGTATATTCTCTATCCCTGCTTACATTATTGTTCGTATTTATGGTTCTCTGTCTTACATACTCAATACTTTATTCGTACTGACATCCTTTTGTTTGTGGACGTTGCATGTCGTGCTGCAGGTCCTGATAGACAGGCAGGTGCAGCTCCCCCATCACAGTAGGTTGTCCAATTCAGCGGTGATTGGCGAGATCCCTTCTCCAGACTTGCTGTCACGACCCCAAATCCGGTCGTAATGGCGCCCAGCACACTGCTAGGCCAGCCCGACCAATTAACAACAATCACGGAGCCACAAGCTCACTTTATCTAATTTAAGCATAATAGTGATAGATATATTAAAAACAGGGAACCAAGTCCCAACACGTGCCAACTCCCATACACCGGGAGATCCTGGTCAATAAGGCAACTAATGCATGTGTGCCAGTAATGTATGAGTGTTGAATGTTATGCCACGTAGTACACGTAAACCAATGTATGTATGCCATGCAATGCATATGACCGCTACGGCGTGTAGCCCGATCCAATTTGGGTACCCGTGCTCACTATGGGGGTTCAGACTCCGGAGGGGCTCCTACAGCCCAAGCACAATATTAATATCACACCTGCTGCGGCGCGCAGCCCGATCCGTATACCACTGCGGCGTGCAATCCGATCCATGCATGTGTATGCATATGCTCACATGAAATGTCATGCCCTAACATATGGCCCTCGGCCCCAATCAGTCTAACAAATAATCAAGAAAGCCCTACATCAACAATATCATATTAGCTCACAGCTAAAAATGTTATTAAGACCTTGTTCAAGTTTTTCATAACCTTATAAAAATGCCGAATAGCAAAAATACCATTTTAAAACTTAAATTTAGAATAAAATATGCACAGTGTTATCAAAATAGTGATACCAATCCCTGAAGGACTCAAATAATTGGCACGAAGCCCAAACATGATAATTAGTCCAATTCATTTCAACAATTAGGTGTTATTATTTATTACGCGGGACGGACCAAGTCACAATCCCCAATGGTGCTCTACCCCACGCCCGTTATCCGGCGTGCAAGTCATCTCAACATAGCACTAAGATGTGCAAGTCCGGGGTTTACTAACCCTCAAGACATCATTTACAAGTATTACCCACCTCGAACCGACGAAAGCTCATACCCGCGACACCTTATCTCCTCGAACCGGCATCCAAACACGTCAAAACTAGCAAAATCAACACAAATATATCAAAATAGGCTAATGGAACATCACCCAATCGAAAGAACTCGAAAAATATCAGAAATCACGAAATTGGCAAAACCCGAGCCCCGGGCCCACATCTCGAAAAATTATAAAACTCACATTTTCGGAATCCTCGTCTCTCCACGAGTCCGTACATACCAAGAACTCCCAATTCGGACCACAAATGGTCCTTCAAATCCCCATTTTAAGATTTTTGTTCAAAGCCCTAATTTTCTTGATTTCTTACCCAAATTCAGAGAATTAATGGAAGATTCTTTGATAAAAACATGTATTTAACTCATAAAACTTACCTCCAATGATTTCCCGTCGAAATCCCTTCAATTCCCGTCCAAAAGCTCTCAAGAATGACCAAAAATGGTGGAAAAATGGGTTGATTTCGCGACTGGAATGTTTTAAAAACATTCTGCCCAGGCATATTACTAATCGCGATCGCGGGAATGGCTCTGCGATCGCGGAGAACAAAATTTGGCCCAAAATTTACCCTTCGCGATCGCGGTGAACAAACTCCGGTTCCTCCGGACAGGCTTCAGTATAATGGTCATAACATTTTGCACACAACTCCGAATGATGAATGGTTTGATGTTCTAGAAACTAGACACATAGGGCTATAACTTTCATGTGATGCTCATTTACTGAATACGTATACATTTCTAGATATAAGCTTCCCAATTTATACATGTGTATTAGAGATCCTTCTCGGACACCCTATAGTGTAACGTCCATAACTATTTACACAGATGTCCAAATCACGATTGCGTTATCTTTCTGAAAACTAGATACAATGAGCTATAACGTTTGTTTTTGAAGCACCTTAAAATTCCTTGTAGATAAAAAGATATGAGCTTCCGAAGTAGGATTAATGCAACAGAAATTGCCCTTCTTCGCGATCGCGGAGCATTTCACGCGATCGCGATTCATTAATATTTTTCGCACATTTTACTCACCGCGATCGCGTCTCATTGTCCGCGATCGCGTAGAACACTGCTACAGACATAAACCAGCAGTTAAAAATGGCCTAGAAATGGTCTGAAACCACCCCGAAACTCACCCGAGCCCCCCGGGACCTCAACCAAAATAACCAACACGCCCTATAACCTTATTCGAACTTGTTCCAATCATCAAAACTCTATCGTTAACATCAAAATCGTCCGTTTTCAACAAATTTAAGCTTAAGTTTAACTTTAACTTCAAAAATTCACATTCGATCAAAAACCCGACCAAACGATGTCCGAATGACCTGAAAATTTGCAGGCACATCCAAAATCACCTAACGGAGCTACTGCAACTGTCGGAATTCCATTCCGACTCTCGGATCAAAATCTCACCTATCGATCGGATTTCGCCAAAATTCAACCTTAGCCAATTCAAGCCTATTTCTACACCGGATCTCCAAATTCAATTCCGATTGCTCTCCTAAGTCATAAATGATCCCTCGAAACTAGTCGAATCATCAGAGAATCCGATTCCGAGCACTCTAACTCGATAGTCAACTCTAGGTTGACTTTTCCATATTCAAACTTCCTTCAAACATGCTATTTGCTTCATTTTTAATTCAATTCACTCCTAACTCACCCAATAGGTTCTAACACCGATATAGAAGCATAAGATATGTTAATGCAAGGTAACGGGGTGGAAATTTCCGTAACGACGGGCCGGGTCGTTACATTCTCCCCAACTTAAACAAACGCTCGTCCTCGAGCGGACTCGGAGTTGTACTAGAAGCCACCCAATAGCTGAATGACCTTACCAAGCATAATTTCAGGCGATCATACGTCACCCTATCTCACATAAGTCCGAAAACACCATGTAGTCAAAATTTCACGGACCATCTGAACCATAAATCACATTGTACTTTCTGAAATCATATGCCCAATGCAAATCCCATGCCTATACTCAGGATACACTCGAATCCACTGCAATAACCCATATTCACTACTCCGGGTGAGATCATATGATGTATCGACAACCCCTTCACTCGAGATGATAGTCTCTAATCACAACAACTGGCCACAATAACCAAATACTAGCTGGAATCACATATACTCACACTCATTATTGGCTCCAACGATCATTTCGATTATAACACACCGCACTGGTGATATGACACCTCAACACCGGCCTAAGCCACGACGAGCACAACATAGGCTCCAATAGAAACGCCCGAACACACTCGAATCATGACAGCTCAAATCATGATAATTGTCTCCAGCAAAAGAGCTGCAATTCAATTCCTTTGTGTCATCATAACATAGAACTGAGATCGCGTCTCGCATTATAGAAATAGAGTACCCGAATCCTCCTCGAGAGGTCATAACATCACGTGGCCTTGCCACGATTCGTGATTCTATCCCAACGTTATTACTCATGAAGCACCTCAAGCCACTAAGCTCAAAACGGTTAGCCACGCACAGATCTAGGTCTTGAACCCAAGCAATCAACCTCACCCACGGTGAAACAATTAACGTATGCTATTAAATCCCGAAAGGACACAACCGATGTGCCATTCGCCAAGCGATACTCAAAATGGACTTTTCCTCAGAAGCGAGGAAGTATTGTATACCCAGTAGCATATAACTAACTATATTTTCACAATATTCTGTTG
Source organism: Nicotiana noctiflora (assembly GCA_032618575.1). Lineage (NCBI taxonomy): Eukaryota > Viridiplantae > Streptophyta > Magnoliopsida > Solanales > Solanaceae > Nicotiana > Nicotiana noctiflora. Next base: position 144,640 of record JASVEL010012136.1, read on the forward strand.
CGGCGTGCAACCCGCTCCAATGACATACCCGTGGCGGCGTGCCACCCAATCCAGATACCATACCTGTGGCGGCGTGCCACCCAATCCAAATAACCCGTGGCGGCGTGCCACCCGATCCATGCATAAATCTCGCAAAAAGGAAATGCATATCGAGTCGAATTTTCTCATTACAACAGTCGAATTTTCTCATTACAGCAAACATATATATATATATATAGCCTCAAGCTCGGCCACATGAAACGCATCCGACAACGTTTCTCAATACTGGAACTGAATCAATGGTAGATACCTCTACACTGACATCCGCCACTAAGGTCCAACTGACAAAGCAATGCCTACCAGCCGTCCGCTGGTCCTGTGTACAACTACTCTGTTGGAGCATACTCTAATGCTCTCTGCTACGCAATTTGTGTCATTTTCCGACATAGTCCATATCACATTTGTCTAGACGACTTGTCTTATGTCAACCAGTCTGAAATAAGGTATCATAACCCAAATTCATCATATCAAGCTAAGAGAGAGCCACTAGGGCTTCCGATTTCCAATAATCACAAAACGGTGTCGATACACGCGATATACAACCACTGCATAGGCGGATTACGAGAACTTCTAGTCTCCAACACATATATAACACATGAATCGCTATACCTGGTTCCACACTCCACCGTACGAATACATAACGCACATCAAGCATCCACTCATACCACGAAAGCCATTCAGAAATTTCACTACGCCACCAACGACTCAATCATTACAGTCGATCTAACAAGGGAATACCACCATACCACTAGATGTTATCAGTTTACATTACCTTGTCCTTTTTGACCATATACCCAGCCAAATCACTAGAATAGCAGTACCATTTTCCTTAATCACCAGAAAGATTGATTCTTAAATCACATGAAGCTGCCCGCGCTGATCAATAATATTTTTTTTAATGACTTCCCATATATTATGAGATGATCTCAAAACCTTGAATATGCCATTATCAACTTTCCATAACACATCGCATATACAATACTACACTAAGATAACGTGGACATTCTTATCCCTTTCCTACGCCGCAAATATCGACGCTCTCAACTAGTCAAGGACTTTCACGATCCCATATAGAGAAAACTCATTACACATTCCCAGCTTTGCATACCAACAGGAAATACACTCATTTTCAAACCACATTAAAACACATCACAACTCTTTCTTCCAATTTCATTGCATAAGTTAAACTGCCAGGACTGAGTCCTTATACCTATGTCAAGTGACACAACTGCCAGCGCTCAAGAGCTTTGTTGCACAATATCTGCAAGACTCATTACTTCAAACACATACCAGGAATTAATCGTATTCCTTATCATACCGCTTCGGTTTATTAACAAGTTGCTCTATTTACTCAATTTCTTTTCTGAACCATCTTTAACATTTTAGCCTTTACTGTAGCACTACCATAACTCAACTCACGTTACCACACGAGACTCGTACATAAGACCACACGGTCTAAAACCCATAGGCCACTCTCAATGTTTCCCAGGAGTACCACATTCTACAATACTTGTTTTGAAGAACTTCATGTGATTTTTGAATTAGTATCATTACCTTCCAATACGGATATATAGAATCCCATCATTCCCATAACGTAGAACAAGTCTGGATCCCTTCTAACGAAAACACCGTCTTTAGCCACATACATAATCTTAAGGCATCCGTTACAAGCAAAATCTGGAACACCACAAGACTATTCTCGGGCGTCATTTACCCTTATCAAAATTTTCCAACATACCTAGAGACAGAACCAACACAGCACCCAACAGTGCAATCAGTTACTCAACAACAACCTCCCCAACTTAGCTCGGAGCCATACATCAAAGCACTTTTAGCCACTCATAGCCTTCTTACTCAAATGATGCCGAAATGTTAATATGAGATTAAACTCAAGTCATTACAAGCCTTGACAGAGACTCGAATCATCAGAGATATTAACTCTTTTGCAATTCTTGCATTCATTCACACACAACAGTTATGCCCCCTCTTTAGGTGACAAAATCTTTTCTAAGTCCCAAATTTTCCAAAAATTTCGGCAGAGTTCCCTTTGTAAATTGGCCTATCCACCTGCCAGAGAATCACCAAAACCATCCTAGCAATACATTCACAACTCGACAAGACATCACAATGCATATCGACAACATTAGTCTCAATACTACACAAATCATATTATCATATTTGGTACATGAATATGCATTGTACCTGCTCGAATCATAACACATATCAACTACCTTTCAATTACACATGAGAACCAATCCACCTATCTCGCCACAATTTAGCATTTCAGCACAATACCTTCCACCAGGATACACATAGCATAATCATTTTAGTCTTTCGAGGAAATCATAAGCCATAAGGCAATTACATTATTAAGCGCTCGATGCATACACAGACGTGTGGAAGGAATTTCAAAAATTATATCTCAAGCTGAATCAAGTACGCACGATAAGAATTCCAAGAAATGTGAAGTGTTTCCTAAAGGTTCGCAGCCTCCCGAGGATAAGTACAGGCGTCCCCGTACCGATCCACAAGACTCTACTAACCGGCTCAAGACTCGTGAGGCCTAGTAAACCTAGGCTCTGATACCAACTTGTCACGACCCCAAATCCGGTCGTGATGGCGCCCAACACACTGCTAGGCCAGCCCGACCAATTAACAACAATCACGGAGCCACAAGCTCACTTTATCCAATTTAAGCATAATAGTGATAGATATATTAAAAACAGGGAACCAAGTCCCAACACGTGCCAACTCCCATAGACCGAAGGGTCAAGAGTCATGAGCCTCTACAGAGTATACAAAGTGTAAATAGTGAATATAACCGTGCACAAGTGTGGGATGATCAGAACAAAAATACAGACAAACTGGAGAATCAGGTCCTGCGAATGCTGGCAGCTACCTCGACTTTCCAAAAGCACTCCCGAGCCACAATAGAATTATCTCCACTGTGATGTACCTGGATCTGCACACAAGGTGCAGGGAGTCGGGTGTGAGTACTTCCAACTCAGCAGTAATAAAAGTAAATAATGCTGAAGGTAAGAAAATCACGATAGGCACTATCTCATGCTACACAATACAGAACTATCTTTTTATTCCTTTCAAGCATAAGTGAGTAGATTATTTAGAAAACTCAATTTTAGCTACTTTCTTTCATAATAATATACCAATACCTGGATACAATCTCAAGCAGTGCAAGTCCGCACTCAAATCAGCCCCTCGGGCTCAGCACTCCTTATCAATTTACACCAGGAGATCTGGTCAATAAGGCAACTAATGCATGTGTGCCAGTAATGTATGAGTGCTCTGAATGTTATGCCACGTAGTACACGTAAACCAATGTATGTATGCCATGCAATGCATATGACCGCTACGGCGTGTAGCCCGATCCACATTACAGTCGATCTAACAAGGGAATACCACCATACCACTAGATGTTATCAGTTTACATTACCTTGTCCTTTTTGACCATATACCCAGCCAAATCACTAGAATAGCAGTACCATTTTCCTTAATCACCAGAAAGATTGATTCTTAAATCACATGAAGCTGCCCGCGCTGATCAATAATATTTTTTTTAATGACTTCCCATATATTATGAGATGATCTCAAAACCTTGAATATGCCATTATCAACTTTCCATAACACATCGCATATACAATACTACACTAAGATAACGTGGACATTCTTATCCCTTTCCTACGCCGCAAATATCGACGCTCTCAACTAGTCAAGGACTTTCACGATCCCATATAGAGAAAACTCATTACACATTCCCAAACTTTGCATACCAACAGGAAATACACTCATTTTCAAACCACATTAAAACACATCACAACTCTTTCTTCCAATTTCATTGCATAAGTTAAACTGCCAGGACTGAGTCCTTATACCCATATCAAGTGACACAACTGCCAGCGCTCAAGAGCTTTGTTGCACAATATCTGCAAGACTCATTACTTCAAACACATACCAGGAATTAATCGTATTCCTTATCATACCGCTTCGGTTTATTAACAAGTTGCTCCATTTACTCAATTTCTTTTCTGAACCATCTTTAACTTAGTATTAGCCTTTACTGTAGCACTAACATAACTCAACTCCTGTTACCACACGAGACTCGTACATAAGACCACACGGTCTAAAACCTATAGGCCACTCTCAATGTTTCCCAGGAGTACCACATTCTACAATACTTGTTTTGAAGAACTTCATGTGATTTTTGAATTAGTATCATTACCTTCCAATACGGATATATAGAATCCCATCATTCCCATAACGTAGAACAAGTCTGGATCCCTTCTAACGAAAACACCGTCTTTAGCCACATACATAATCTTAAGGCATCCGTTACAAGCAAAATCTGGAACACCACAAGACTATTCTCGGGCGTCATTTACCCTTATCAAAATTTTCCAACATACCTAGAGACAGAACCAACACAGCACCCAACAGTGCAATCAGTTACTCAACAACAACCTCCCCAACTTAGCTCGGAGCCATACATCAAAGCACTTTTAGCCACTCATAGCCTTCTTACTCAAATGATGCCGAAATGTTAATATGAGATTAAACTCAAGTCATTACAAGCCTTGACAGAGACTCGAATCATCAGAGATATTAACTCTTTTGCAATTCTTGCATTCATTCACACACAACAGTTATGCCCCCTCTTTAGGTGACAAAATCTTTTCTAAGTCCCAAATTTTCCAAAAATTTCGGCAGAGTTCCCTTTGTAAATTGCCTATCCACCTGCCGGAGAATCACCAAAACCATCCTAGCAATACATTCACAACTCGACAAGACATCACAATGCATATCGACAACATTAGTCTCAATACTACACAAATCATATTATCATATTTGGTACATGAATATGCATTGTACCTGCTCGAATCATAACACATATCAACTACCTTTCAATTACACATGAGAACCAATCCACCTATCTCGCCACAATTTAGCATTTCAGCACAATACCTTCCACCAGGATACACATAGCATAATCATTTTAGTCTTCGAGGAAATCACAAGCCATAAGGCAATTACATTACTGAGCACTCGATGCGTACACGGACGTGTGGAAGGAATTTCAAAAATTATATCTCAAGCTGAATCAAGTACGCACGATAAGAATTCCAAGAAATGTGAAGTATTTCCTAAAGGTTCGCAGCCTCCCGAGGATAAGTACAGGCGTCCCCGTACCGATCCACAAGACTCTACTAACCGGCTCAAGACTCGTGAGGCCTAGTAAACCTAGGCTCTGATACCAACTTGTCACGACCCCAAATCCGGTCGTGATGGCGCCCAACACACTGCTAGGCCAGCCCGACCAATTAACAACAATCACGGAGCCACAAGCTCACTTTATCCAATTTAAGCATAATAGTGATAGATATATTAAAAACAGGGAACCAAGTCCCAACACGTGCCAACTCCCATAGACCGAAGGGTCAAGAGTCATGAGCCTCTACAGAGTATATAAAGTGTAAATAGTGAATATAACCGTGCACAAGTGTGGGATGATCAGAACAAAATACAGACAAACTGGAGAATCAGGTCCTGCGAATGCTGGCAGCTACCTCGACTTTCCAAAAGCACTCCCGAGCCACAATAGAATTATCTCCACTGTGATGTACCTGGATCTGCACACAAGGTGCAGGGAGTCGGGTGTGAGTACTTCCAACTCAGCAGTAATAAAAGTAAATAATGCTGAAGGGAAGAAAACCACGATAGGCACTATCTCATGCTACACAATACATAACTATCTTTTTATTCCTTTCAAGCATAAGTGAGTAGATTATTTAGAAAACTCAATTTTAGCTACTTTCTTTCATAATAATATACCAATACCTGGATACAATCTCAAGCGATGCAAGTCCGCACTCAAATCAGCCCTTCGGGCTCAGCACTCCTGATCAATTTACACCAGGAGATCTGGTCAATAAGGCAACTAATGCATGTGTGCCAGTAATGTATGAGTACTGAATGTTATGCCACGTAGTACACGTAAACCAATGTATGTATGCCATGCAACGCATATGACCGCTACGGCGTGTAGCCCGATCCAATTTGGGTACCCGTGCTCACTGTGGGGGTTCAGACTCCGGAGGGGCTCCTACAGCCCAAGCACAATATTAATATCACACCTGCTGCGGCGCGCAACCCGATCCATATACCACTGCGGCGTGCAGTCCGATCCATGCATGTGTATGCATATGCTCACATGAAATGTCATGCCCTAACATATGGCCCTCGGCCCAATCAGTCTAACAAATAATCAAGAAAGCCCTACGGGCAACAATATCATATTAGCTCATAGCTAAAAATGTTATTAAGACCTTGTTCAAGTTTTTCATAACCTTATAAAAATGCTGAATAGCAAAAATACCATTTTAAAACTTAAATTTAGAATAAAATATGCACAGTGTTATCAAAACAGTGATACCAATCCCCGAAGGACTCAAATAATTGGCACGAAGCCCAAACATGATAATTAGTCCAATTCATTTCAACAATTAGGTGTTATTATTTATTACGCGGGACGGACCAAGTCACAATCCCCAATGGTGCTCTACCCCACGCCCGTTATCCGGCGTGCAAGTCACCCCAACACAGCACTAAGATGTGCAAGTCCGGGGTTTACTAACCCTCAAGACATCATTTACAAGTATTACCCACCTCGAACCGACAAAAGCTCATGCCCGCGACACCTTAGCTCCTCGAACTGGCATCCAAACACGTCAAAACTAGCACAAATCAGCACAAATATATCAAAAGAGGCTAATGGAACATCACCCAATCGAAAGAACTCGAAAAATATCAGAAATCACGAAATTGGCAAAACCCGAGCCCCGGGCCCACATCTCGAAAAATTATAAAACTCACATTTTCGGAATCCTCGTCTCTCCACGAGTCCGTACATACCAAGAACTCCCAATTCGGACCACAAATGGTCCTTCAAATCCCCATTTTAAGATTTTTGTTCAAAGCCCTAATTTTCTTGATTTCTTACCCAAATTCAGAGAATTAATGGAAGATTCTTTGATAAAAACATATATTTAACTCTTAAAACTTACCTCCAATGATTCCCCATCGAAATCCCTTCAATTCCCGTCCAAAAGCTCTCAAGAATGACCAAAAATGGTGGAAAAATGGGTTGATTTCGCAACTGGAATGTTTTAAAAACATTCTGCCCAGGCATATTACTCATCGCGATCGCGGGAATGGCTCCGCGATCGCGGAGAACAAAATTTGGCCCAAAATTTACCCTTCGCGATCGCGGGAAAGGCTTCGCGATCGCGGTGAACAAACTCCGGTTCCTCCGGACAGGCTTCAGTATAATGGTCATAACTCTTTGCACATAACTCCGAATGATGAATGGTTTGATGTTCTAGAAACTAGACACATAGGGCTATAACGTTCATTTGATGATCATTTCCTGAGTCCGTATATATTTCTAGATATAAGCTTCCCAATTTATACATGTGTATTAGAGATCCTTCTCGGACACCCTATAGTGTAACGTCCATAACTATTTACACAGATGTCCAAATAACGATTGCGTTATCTTTCTGAAAACTACACACGATGTGCTACAACTTTCGTTTTTGAAGCACTTTAACATTCCTTGTAGATAAAAAGATATGAGCTTCCGAAGTAGGATTAATGCAACAGAAATTGCCCTTCGCGATCGCGGAGCATTTCACGCGATCGCGATTCATTAATATTTTTCGCACATTTTACTCACCGCGATCGCGTCCCATTGTTCGAGATCGCGTAGAACACTGCTACAGACATAAACCAGCAGTTAAAAATGGCCTAGAAATGGTCCGAAACCACCCCGAAACTCACCCGAGGCCCCCGGGACCTCAACCAAAAGAACCAAGACGCCCTATAACCTTATTCGAACTTGTTCCAATCATCAAAACTCTATCGTTAACATCAAAATCGTCCGTTTTCAACAAATTTAAGCTTAAGTTTAACTTTAACTTCAAAAATTCACATTCGATCAAAAACCCGACCAAACGATGTCCGAATGACCTGAAAATTTGCAGGCATATCCAAAATCACCTAACGGAGCTACTGCAACTGTCAGAATTCCATTCCGACTCTCGATCAAAATCTCACCTATCGATCGGATTTCGCCAAAATTCAACCTTAGCCAATTCAAGCCTATTTCTACACCGGATCTCCAAATTCAATTCCGATTGCTCTCCTAAGTCATAAATGATCCCTCGAAACTAGTCGAATCATCAGAATCCGATTCCGAGCACTCTAACTCGATAGTCAACTCTAGGTTGACTTTTCCATATTCAAACTTCCTTCAAACATGCTATTTGCTTCATTTTTAATTCAATTCACTCCTAACTCACCCGATAGGTTCTAACACTGATATAGAAGCATAAGATATGTTAATGCAAGGTAACGGGGTGGAAATTTTCGTAACGACGGGCCGGGTCGTTACACTTGCCTTGGTCTTGGTATGCATTTTTGTTATAGACATTATGGGTATGTCGGGGCCCTATTCCGGCTATGTTGCAGCACTTGTTCCTTTAGAGGCTCATAGACAAGTGTCAACTTATGTATAGTTTGGTATGCCTTGTCGGTTGGTTTTTATTGTATAGTCTTTCATTTTAGCGTGGTAGCTTGTACCATATGTATATAGTTTCTTGATTGTCTGGTCATCCCTTGTTATGTAGGTTCATGCCATCATATTTTATTGTTGGTTGTCCATGATCCATGTCAACCATTCATATTGCTCTTGTCACCCCTAAAAGATAATATAGAAGGTTAGATAAAATATACGTTGGTGCTCGGCAAGTATGGTCGTGTGCTAGTCATGGACCTCCAGTTTGGGTCGTGACACCAACCCTAATTCTCCACTTCACCCATGCTGGTTAAGATGCAAAAATATGGTTAAATCTTTGATCTTGAATGCATTTTCACCTAATATTGCTAAAACAATGCTATATTACGAAACTGCTAAGGAAGCATTGAACAATCTGTTAGAAAGATATGATGTTGCCAATATCTCTCAGTATTATAGTCCCCCACGAGTTATCTTTTCTATTACTCAAGGTTGTTATGATATTGCTACCTATTACACCAAGCTCAAAGGGTTTGCATGAAACTAGTTCTATTTCCTTAGGCAGAGTTGTACATGTGGAGCCATGCATGACCCTACAGAAACAAACTTATTCAATTTCTCTCTGGATTGAATGAAACCTATTCCACTATTAAGAATTGTACTTTCATGATAATTCTTGTGCCATCTATTGATAAGGCTTATTCTATTCTCATCAGAGATGAGAAGTAGAGAGAAATTGACTCTGACCCCTCTCTTTTTTCTCCTAATTCTACCTCTTTCATTGCAAGTTTAGTTCCTAATCCTGGCTCTTCCCATTCCACCTATCCAAGACCATACACTAAAAAAGTCAATTTTGATTCCAAGAAAGCCAGGATATTTTACAAGTACTGCACAAAGCTAGGGCATACAGTAGACAAATGCTATAAACTCCATGGTTTTTCTCAAGATTTCAAATTCACAAAGAACAAGAAATCAGTTGCTTGTGCTCAAGTGGTTCATCCATTTGATTTCTCTTCTACTCCACCTGAATCATCTTAGTCTGAAAATACTCCTTATGGATTCTCTAAAGAGCAGTACACACATGTGATGTCTTTCTTCCAGCTCGCTCAACTGTTATCTTCTGCTCAGAGTACCTCTTCTCAGGGGAAATCAAGTGTATGCTAATTTTGCAGGTTGCCACAATAACCCTTTCTGTAGACTTTATGGTTACATTTTGTGTCATGCTATTCAAAGATTTTAGTTCTTGTATTTTTGATTCTAGAGTTACCAATCACATGACACCACTTAAATATCTATTACATAATATACAACCCTTACTTTCTCTTTAACTAGTAACCTTACCTAATGGGTATAAAGTCAAAGTGACTTATTTTGGTTTCCTCAATTTATTTCCTAATATTACTCTCACTAATGTGTTGATAGTACTATCATTTCATTATAATTTGATTTTTGTGCATCGAATTCTTGTACAACTCATATGTTATGATCTCTTTACTTTTATTTCCTACCATTTACAGGGCCCTTCTCTGAAGAGACCACGAAAAATTGATAAAGTTGATCATGGACTCTACATCTACTACTAATATTCATACCGACGTCTCTTGGAATGTTTCTCCATATAATGTTTTGGTTTTTTCTTCCAATTCTTTTCTTTTGCATTTGATGTTACACATAGTGCTCTTTCTTCTTCTTCTTCTTCTTCTTCTTCTTCTTCTTCTTCTTCTTCTTCTTCTTCTTCTTCTTCTTCTCTATCTATTAATAAAAATGATGTTCTTTGGTATCAAAGGACGAGTCATTTACCTTTTGTCAAAATGCTTTCTATTGCATATTTGCCTTATATATTTTCTTACAAGCAATATTTTAATTATTCAATTTGCCCAATGGGAAGGAAACAAAGGCTACCATTCCCTGATAGTTCCACCAACTCTACCAAACCTTTCCAACTTGTTCGTGTTGATCTTAGGGGCCCTTACCATACAACTACCTATAATGGTTTCAGATACTTCCAAACCATTGTAGATGCCTGTAACATAGTCACTTGGACTCACTTGTTATCTTGTACAAGCAATGTTTTTTTAGTTATCGAAGCCTTTATTGCAATGTATTCCACCTAATTTCATGCCAAGGTTTAAACACTCAGGACTGATAATGCATTTGAGTTGGGATTTGCCCACTCTCATGCATAATTTCTTACTTCTCTTACTATTTTTTATCAACATCCTGCCCCTCACGCTCCACAACAGAATGGGGTAGTAGAAGGGAATCACAAATATCTTCTAGAAACTTCAAGAGGTCTCCTTTTTCAGTCTAAATTACCTACCAAATTTTTGGGGGAATCCGTTCTTACTGCTACTTACTTGATCAACAGATTTCCTTCTTCTGTATTATCTAACAAGACACCCTATGATGCATTACATGGTAACTCTCCTACTCATACTCATCTTAGATTCTTTGAATGCTTAACTTATACTACTGTCCCTCCTCCTTTCAGAAACAAACTTGAATATATAGTTATTATGTGTCTTCTTGGGGTATGCTTTTTGGAAAGCCTATAAACTCCTGAACCTCCAGGACAAGTGTATTCTCTATTCCAGAGATGTTTCCTTTGTTGAATATATATTTCCCACAACCTCTCCTCCTCATACTTTCTTCCGTTCTTTCTCTTCCACTTTTCTTGATAATCTTCCTCCTTTCTCTTTTTCTCCTACTTCTTCTTCATCCTCTTTTATCCTTGCATCTTCTCCTCCTACCTATTTATCTCCTCCCTCACACGAGTCTATTCATATTCCTTTAGCTAGGAGGTCTTGTAAACCCTCTCAACCTCATGTCCACCTCCAAGATTATGTTTGTTACTTTGCACCATGCTCCCATCATCATGTTTTTGTCTCTGCCTCTTATAATCCTTTTTTCCATAACCTATAACTGTATCCAGTCCAGCTTGGCAGGAGGCTATTCTTAAAGAGTTTCAGGCTTTGAAGGCTAATCACACATGATATTTAGTTCCATTGCCTCTTGAAAAAAAGGATATACCTTGTAATTGGATGTACAAAATCAAACAAAAGTCTGATGGTAGTATTGAGAGGTACAAACCAAACTGATGATTAGAGGTGACACCCAGAAGGGTGGGATTGATTAAACTGTAACATTCTCCCATGTTGTCAAGTTTACCCCCATTTAATGCCTCCTTGCTCTTGCTTCTAACAGATCTTGGCTTGTTTATCAACTTGATGTTAATAATGCTTTTCTCCATGGGGATTTTTCTGACGAGGTCTACATGAAGGTTCCCCTGGGCTCACAATTTCTTCTCATTTTGGTATTTCCTATAGTATGCCGTCTTAAAAAGTCTTTGTATAGTCTCAAACAGGGCTCCAGGCAATGATTTGCCAAATTATCTGCTACACTTCTTTCAAGAGGTTACACATCCAGTCTAAGGGATTATTCCCTATTTAACAAGTACACATCTACTTCTACTGTTATCATAGTTGTATATGTGGGTGATATTTTATTGGCTAGTGATGATGCTTCTGAAATGGATTCTCTTAAATCCTTCCTCGATCTCCAATTTAAAATCATAAACTTGGGTGATGTCTGCTATTTTCTAGGCCTATGAGTCTCCAAATTGCCTCAGTGGTTTCTTAGGAGCCAACATAAATTTACAAAGGATTTGTTGGTTGAGTTTCACTGTTCTTCTACCTCTCTAGTTGTGGCACCTTTGGAGGTGCATCTCAAACTCACTCTTGATTCTGGCGAACTGTTGCCTGATCCTAATCACTATAGAAGATTGATTGGAAAACTGAATTTCTTGCAACACACTCGACCTAATATATCATTTTTTTGTACAACATCTCATCCAATTCTTAAATGCTCCCAGAACATGCCATTTACATGATGCTTTACATATCGTGAGGTACTTGGTTAAGGACCCTGATAAGAGCATTTTGCTAAACAATAATCTGGATCTTTCCTTGCTTGTTTACTCTAACTCTGATTGGACTGCTTTTCCCTCTTCAAGGAGGTCTGTCAATGGGTTCTTCATTACTTTGGGTGATAGTCCTATTTCTTGGAAGTCCAAAAATCAGCCCACCATATCCTTATCTTCCGCTAAAGCTGAATATAGTGCTTTGAGGAAAACTGTGGCGGAGATTGCCTATCTAGTCAAAGTGTTGAGTGACTTAGGTGTTTGTATCACTGTTCCTATTCCTGTCAACTATGACAACCACGCTGCTATCAACATTGCTCTCAATCTTTTCTCTCGTGAATGTACTAAACACATTGAGGTAGATTGCCATTTTGTCAGGAAGTAGCTTGCAGTTGGTTTATCTCTCTTCAGTACATTCCCACTGCCTCTCAGTTGGCTGACATCCTAACCAAACCTCTTTCTAGTGCATAATATCTGAAACTTTTGTGCAAGCTGGATGTGTACTCACCCCCCAACTTGAGAGAGGAAGGAGGGGTGTTGACCTGGATAATTCACACGCACGTGGCCCATTTATAATTGAGACAGATCCAACATGAGGCCCAACTATTTTTAGTTACTTGTATTAACATTTTGTAAATTTATTGTAGTCTTAACCTTCATTACAAAGATAGCCATTATTATTTAGTTGTATATATAGAAGTAGGGGGATGTTTTGTACAGGTTGGACATTCTATTCTTCACAATAAAAATCAACACAATGGCCTAAATTATCTTTGCAACATGTGCTTGTGCGCTGGACAAGTTATTCTATTGATTAGTTGAGGTGAACATATACTCACCCAATCATTATTCATATAAAACAATACCAAAATGAAAGCACACTTAAACCCTAACCATAAGTTTTATCCAACTTATGTTAATGTTTAGCGTAGACCACGCGCCGCCCTTTGTAAGCTCGCTCGTGTACAAAGTTGAATGGTACCTTAAAAGAAATGAGTATAAGAAATTGAAAAACTAATTTGATAAGCAAAAAAGCAGTATAATCTAATTTCATATGATTTTTTTGATTAATTTTAAAGTTCAACTCAATTATCAGTCTGTTTCAAACTTGGTATGATTTTATAACACACGCAAAGTTGAGTGAGAGTTTGGAACAACACTTTATTGTGATGTTGGTAGGGTTTTTGTTTTATTTTTTTGGGGGTGGGGGAGGAAGGATGAGCAATGACTACTAAATTGTTTGGAAAAACTACATAGTATAGCCATTCCCAAAAGGATAGCCAACATATATTTGTTGTAGTAATTTATAATATATATATATATATATATATATGGGTAGCAAATGTAATTAGTCTTGACAGATTGGGAAAAATATATTGGGTTGCCTGGTTAATTTTCAAAGGCGTACTCTTTTCTAGGCTAAAATGGCATGAGCTAGCCAATTTCAAACTATAGTTAAAAAACATCCAACGTTTGCAAAGTTATTGAAGAATAATCATTATTTTAGTTGCAATACAAAAAGTTCTAGCATGGATTATGAAGCTTTGTGTATAAACTTCCAGCATATTATGTTGAGACTGCAACACATTATGAAATTCCAACTCATTATGCTAGAATCTCATATGTAAAATGAACTATAGCATATTATGCTTGAAATTTTTCATATTTGTAAGGGTATTTTCTTCTTACTTTATCTTTACATGAAAAAGTAGCTGAAGTTCGATTACTTTTAAAATTATGGCTATTTTTCAATTACCGGTTATAAATTAGATTATTTTCGACCCCCCCCCCCCTTCCATCAAAGCTTTTGAGCTTCAAATGTTGTCATTGTAGTATAGGACTATAGGTCCATGTAAGTGATTGCACAGGGTGCCCTATTTGGTCACCCTCATTTAACCTATATTTTTTTTTAAAACTTTTAACTTGTACCCATTTTTTAAAACCCTTCCGCTCCTTTCTCCTTCGCCGTTTTCTTCTTCCACATATGGCTACATATTTGGTCAGAAGCTACATACACTAACAAGTATGTATTAAATCCATTGGCAAAAAAAGGGTCACCATTTAACATGAAATGAATCCCTCTAGTCCTGATAATGCCATCCTCCTGCTTCTACTTCAACAAAGAAGCAGATATTCTGCACCAAAAAAATCAGGAAAATTGCGGAAGCCAAATGGTTCTTCATCTCTTTTTTTGGTCTGAGAATTATGGGTTTAGAATGGTAATGAAGACATGAAAAAGCATTTTATTAGCAGCTCAAAGTAGCGTGGGGCTCTGTAATAGTTTGTCCAAAATGTGTCCCGACCACTATTATTAACTATCAGAGAAAATTAACAGTGACTGTCATTTAGGTTGTTTTGGGAGGTGGATAATAAGAAAACAAAAAAGGAAAGAATGGTTAGTATCTTTGAAGATAGTAGCCATTCATTTTCAAACAAAAAGATAAATTTTCTAAGTATGATCTACAAAGTAGCTGTAATTTAGCTAATACCCAAATGGCTGCTCCAATACCTTCTAAATCTAACTGAAACTTTCCGTATAATGGTGCAATGAAATGGAAGAGATAAACTGGACTTCAGCTTTACAAAAAATTCAGCTCTAGAGCTGAGGTTTCGCAGTTAGAACACAAAAACTTAAGTCAGTTACTACACAAAAACTTCAACTATAGAGTTGAAGTTTCCCTGTTACAACACAAAAACTTCAGCTCTATAGCTGAAGTTTCCCAGTTAGTACACAAGAAGTTACAACGCAAAAACTTAGCTCAAAAGCTGAAGTTTCCCATTTACAATACAAAAAGTTCAGTTCTAGAGCTGAACTTCAAGTTCGGCTACTAAAATGCTGAAGTTTTATGTCACGACCCGGACTCCCCACCATCGGGATCGTGATGGAGCCTACTCGTGGTAGCTAGGCAAGCCAATTTACTCACCATATTTCCATTAACACAATCGTCCAGTTGTCAATTTAATTAACAACAACAATAATAATAATAATAATAATAATAATAATAATAATAATAATAATAATAATAATAATAATAATAATAATAATAATAATAATAATAATAACGTTAACTGCGGAAGTCTACTTCCTAAATCTGAATATAAGTGTGAAATACTCAATATTATTCTCTACCCAAGATGTGGAGTCACGAACTCACGAACTACTAAGAGTAACTACACATAATGGTCTGAAAGAAATATAATAACCGTCTGTCTCGAAACAATAAGACTACAACAACAATGAAAAATATAAGAAGAGACGCCGGGCCTGCAGACGTCTACAAGCTACGTCAGTCTCGAGGGTATGACAATCCTGCTACTGAACTACTGTTGATGCTGCTGCTCAAAACCTGAACCTATGCAAAAATGCACAAAAGTGTAGTATCACCACAATCCGACCCCATGTGCTGGTAAGTGCCTGGCCTATCCCGGGGAAGTAGTGACAAGTCTAGGACCAGACACTCACATAAACCTATGCAGTTCTATATACATATGTACCCCAAAATAACAGAAATATTGAGCAACACAAATAGCAAGGAAGGGAACATGCTAGGGTAAGTACAATCGAATATACATAATTCATCACTAAGGTAAAAAAAACACATAGTGCAACAAATAGTTATCACAAAATAAGAATTGAATAGTTGCACGGCATCACCCTTCGTGCTTTTACTCTCATCCTCACAAAAAAAATCAAATAAAAGTGCACACCATCACCCTTCGTGCTTTTACTCTCATCCTCACCAAATAAGCAAATAAAAGTGTACGGCATCACCCTTTGTGCTTTTACTCTCATCCTCACATCCATGGCACGGCATGATCCTTCGTGCATGATTTAATTAACAATGGCACGGAATGTTCCTTCGTGCATAAATAGTAAAACGTGGCACGGAATGATCCTTCGTCCGAATATAATTAAAAAGGGCACGGCATCACCTTTCGTGCTTTATCACTCCTCCTCACCTAAACAACAGTCACAATCAATAGGCAAGAACAATGAAATAAACAACATGTACCATCCCGGCGAGGGAGTAACAACAGTCATAATAATATCCCGGCAAGGGAACAATAACAACAACAACAACAACAATAAGGTCCCGGCAAGGGAACAATAACGCAACCTTCACAACCCGCCAAGGGCTAATATAACATAGGAGAATTCTACATTAGTTCACAACATGTACCAACAACGACTCACGGTCATGCTAGACACAGATGTATAGATTCTCGTCACCACGCCTATACACCGCACTCGATCATTTAGCAATTCGCAAGTTATTATACTCTACTCATATTCCCTCAAGCTATGATAGATCAAACACTTACCTCGACGGTTTATAGTCCACTCAATCCTTAAGCAGTGCTTTTCCTTTCAAATTTGGCTCCAAATCAATCGTATCTATACACAATTTATTTAATATCATTAATTCTACTCAACAAACCAGCTCAATTGCCTAATTAAAGTATTTTAACATGCTGTCCAAAAATTATAAAACAGACTCCAAGCCCGCTTGGTAAAAAAATTCCGAAAATCATACCAATGGATTTTTCGTTTCGCCACGACTTCGTACATATAAAGAACACCAAAATCGGAGTCTGTTTGACCCCTCAAATCGACCCCTAAAGGTCTCATAATTTCAGGTCCCGAAATCATATTTTTCTACTGTTTTCATGAATTAAAGAATGGTATTGTAATTTATAATCACCCATAAATGAGTTTTAATAATCAAATCACTTACCTCTGTGATACCCACTAATTTTCTCTCTTAAAAATTGCCTCAGAAGCTTCTTCTCGTTAAAAAATTAGAAGAAAACTCGACCTGATCATTATAGGTATACTGTTCACGCGTTTTACTGCTCCCAATGGATTCCTTGTGAAATTCTAATGAATTTAGGCTTTTGAATCACTCCATTTGACCTTATAACGAAGGAGATAGGTAGGTTTTAAGATTTGCAAATAGGGCAGGTTTTTAATACGCCGTCAGAGACAATTTCGTCATTAACCTGAAAATATGGGCAACCTTAGTAAACTGGCCATAAAATCCTTATACGATATCCAAATTCGATGATTCATTTTGCTACGGGTCCGTAATTACGATACAGATCTAATGCTTCATTCAAAATAATAATCGGAGCTCATTTGTTCAATATGATATCATTTACGCTAAAACAAACGATGTCGAAGCATAAAAATAACGAGCATAATGCAACCAAACCTATCCGAAACACGTAAACGACGTCCATTTTTTACCACACTTTACAGGAAGTGCTTAAACAATATATAAGACTTGTACCGAGCGTTAGAACCAAAATACAAGCCTGATACCATGGTCTTTTAATCAATTTTCATTTTCATTTTCTTTAATAATTCCAGAAAAATAATTGAACAGAAAAATTCTTTTACTCAGGTTCTAGACCTCAGATTTCGACTTCGGGCACATGCCCGAGTCCCATATTTTTCTACGGACACGGGACAGTCCGATCTCGGGTCCGGGCCCGTTTACGAAAAATATTGACCAAAGTCAACTATAATCATATTAATATCAAAATTCTTCAAATTCTATACAGAATTCACATATTTCCACATAAAAAATTTCCGGCTATGCGCCCGGAATGCACACGCAAATCGAGGCAATATAAAATAAGGTTTTCAAGGCCGCGGAAGCACGGAACAGATGGGGAAAATAGGTGATGACTTTTTGGGTCGTCACATTTTGCGTGATTAACTTTGCTACTTAAGCCTCGTGTGCTGAAGTTATGTGAAATAGTGGGTACGCTTGCAATTTTTTTTTACAAAGCAGATACAAGTTAAAATGTGTCGCGAAAAACAGGTGTAGATGCAAATCCATAATTTTTTTTTTTTAACGAGTTCATATCCAGTAGGATTCATTCACAGAACCCTACTGTAGTAGTCATGAGTTTTAAGAACCTTGACTAATAAGTAAATGTAACCCCTAAAGGCAACACCCTTGGAATGTTTTGAGTATTATTATAAGGTACTTCTTCAGCAATGGATTCAAAAAGAAATATACTATATGATATAAACTGAGTGGGAGATTCTTATAAGCTCATTATTAATACTCTTTGTAGTTGAATTAGAAACTTAATTGTACCCAATAATCAACACTGCTTGAGGATCAACAAAATTTGTTGATCGAAAGTCGAAACTAACACCACTATTTAGATTCCAACCACTACCCTAATACTCTACCATGCGGATTATTTGCACCATATGGCCTTTAGGCACCTCTTTAGATTATGTCCCCCATAGTATCCTACTTTCATTGGCTAAATTTCGCCTTTATTTGACATACTCGTATCTAATTTTCTTTTTGCAAATGAATTTGGTCAAACAATGTAGTAACAGAGACACAATTTAAACAATGACATCAAAATGGTCACTTGTGCAAATACTCACTCCCATGCTACCCCCAACAATTTGTTGTTTCAAATCTTCAAGTGTCATTGACATTTTTTGATACCAATTGCTACAAACTGGATATGAAAGGTCTACAACAAAAATACAACATCAAGAAAAAAAAATGATGCATATCGTGTATGGAATTAGCCGTCTATATGATAGTTACTATCTGTACGGTCTCTCATTCTACACATATCTTAATCTTTCATGATTCTGTGACTAGATGCGGTTAGCCCATGCTGAAGCACGGGCCCAACAATTTTGATTATGAAATCCTTTAAATTGCTCTGGTGTAAATAATGAATGATAGTAATATTTTAGTTTGATATGAGGACACATTCACTTTTATTTTGCTATGTAAAAGACTACGAATAAACTAATAGAAATAACTACCCAAACAAATATTATGGGTATCCATAGGCCGACAATATCATATCTATCCTAACTCAACAGAAAGATAACAACTTTACCCCAAAAATTAATGGTAATTTAAAGGCAAAGTCATGCACTCAAAAAGATTAAATTATTGAACTATCATCTTAATGAGTTAAACCTAAATTCACATTCTATTTTCAATATTTTTTCAAGTTAATAAAATATTATTGTTAGTAAGCTGGTGGTTCGCTGTTAGAATCTCCGTTTAATGACACAAAGCTCCCATACGAAAACGAATTAGATAACTATCACGACCCAAAATCAATCGTCGTGATGTCGCCTATCGTGGAACTAGGTCAGTCTCTACTTAAGATCTCATCACAGTGAAAACTTTAAAATAAGATGGAAGCAGTTAATATTAATGAAAAGCCTTTTTGAAAACAGTTGATGATCCAAAATACGTTACACTCCATCCCAAAACTAGGGTGTCACTCAGTACATGAGCATGTAAACCAGAATGCAGTCAACTCTAGAGAATAAAACAGAAACACAAATAGTGATAAAGAATGAGAGTCAAGGCCTGCGAACGCCATGTTGCTACCTTGATAGTCCTCGAACTCTGAAGCCTCAATTAGCCGTCGCCGTGACAAGCGCACCTAGATCTGCACACAAAGTGCAGGAAATAACGTGAATACATCCAACTCAGTAAGTAATAAGTCCAACCTTTTGACTAAAAAATAGTGACGAACTCAACCAGTATAGCTAACAATAGTATTGACAGTGCAGAAATATATGCATGCTTTTAAATAAACTAGATAGCTCAAAACAACAAAATAGCCAGAATTAAACAAGGTGAAGAGCATAATTATGCAATCTCTACATGCCAATGCATATGTGATAAATGATGAACCATGTTTTTAGCCTCAAGTGCTCACACTCTCAATCTCTCAACAATTTGGTACTGTATATGCCCACATGGCCCAGGGAAGATCCATCCCAGAATATATACAACACTGACCATAGGTCACACAGTACCGAGGAAAGGCCAATTCAGCCATGTGGAGAAGATCTATCTCCAAGTATCAAGTACTTTGAACAAGATCCATGTGGGAAGATCCATCCATCAATAATATCAACCATGCTCACTAGGGCGTGTTACGGACTACGTAGGAGCTCTTATAGCCCAAGCGCTATCATAACATCAATATAACTACTGTGACATACACCCTGACCCTATAATTATCACTCATAATCACGCTCTCGGCCTCTCTCAGTTATCAATCTCTCTAGTCTCACTCACGGGCTCAAAAAATCATGAAAACTAGCTCGTAACAATAATATGATGAATCAATGAATAACAACTAAGACCGAGATATGATATGATATGAATGTGTATGACTAAGTGCAAAATATCAATAAAAGCAGTAAAGCTACAACAAGACACGATCACTATGAGCCCCAACAGTATCGGCATAAGACCTAAACATGATATCTAATATGATTGACAGCTCAATTACTTTGTCATATGATAAAAACACGGATATCAACAAGATAGTACCATTATACACTGCCATGGAACCAACCAGGCCATAATTCTCATGGTGTACACCCGTACGCCTGTCACTTGGCATGTGCGTCACCTCAATACCAATCATATAATAATTCTGGGTTTTGAGTCTTCAAATTCAAGTTTGAAAGTGTTACTTGCCTCAATACGAGCAAAAATCTACTTCGCGACGCCTTTGCCTCTAAAAAACATCCTAAATCTAGCCACTAGTAGTACAACACAATTAATATAGGCTAAAGGGATTAATTCCACAAGAAAACTACTAAATTATAACCCAAACATCGAAATCAGCTCAACTTCCCCCCTAGGCCCCATGTCTCAAAACCCGACAAAAATTACAAAATCTAAAAGCCCATTCACTTATGAGTCTAACCATACCAAATTTATCAAAATCTGACCTCATTTGGTCATCCAAGTCCCTAACGCTAAACCCCAAATTTCACTTCAAAAACTCACCAACTAGGTGTAAAATCAATGGGGAAGCATCTTTATTGAAAATAAATTGGCACAATGAGCTCACCTCAGTAATTACTTCGAAATCCCTCTAAAAACCCTCCTAAATCCGAGGTCAAGGTGGTGAAAATGGTGAAAAATCTTGAAGTCCCGTATTTATATGTTCTTCCCAGACCTTTCGCACCTGTGGCTTCTCATCCACATCTGCAAAATTGCTTTTGAGGTTTATCCTCCACTTTTGTGGAACCCATTTAAGCCTTTAGGCTCGTACTTGCGCTCTAGGTCTTGCACCTACAGAGTCGCTTCTGCGTCGCACTGTCCGCTTATGCGGAAATTCCCAAACTTCCATCTTCGCATCTGCGAGCTCACAAATGCACATCCTTTCTCGGACCCGCGTCCCCTGCATATGATGATACAGCCGGCCTTTTTAAGAATTTATGCCCCAACCCCCTACTAGCTGCTTTCCCTGTGTTTGTTTCTGCTAATGTGAGTTGCCGGGAGGAACTATTTGGGGCTTCGAAGAGTCTTAAGGATATTTAGTCCCTAAATGAGAGCCTAGATTTTAGAAATTTGACCATAGTTAGAAAAGTGTGAAAACAGCCTCGAAATGGAATTTCTATGATTCTGTTAGCTCCGTTGGGTGATTTCGTGTTTGGGAGCATATTCAGATTGTATTTTGGAGGTTCGTAGCTAATTTAGGCTTAAGATGCCGAAAGTTGATTTTTTAAACTTTTTGGTTCGATAGTGAGATTTTGAGATTAGGGTCGGAGTGGAATTCTGGGAGTTGGAGTAGCTTTGTAGTATTGAATGTGACATGTGTATGAAATTTAGGTCATTTGGACGAGGTTTGAAAGACTTTTTGATTGAAAGCGTAATTTATAAGTTCTTGAAGTTCTTAGGCTTGAATCTGAAGCGAGTTGGTTGATTCGATGTTGTTTGATGTGTTTGGAAGATTTGTATTTGGATAGTGGATGCGAGACCGCAGAAGCAGTTTGAGGCAGAAATGTAGTTGACAGCAGATGCGGTCAGGGCACCGTAGAAGCGGCACCACATCTCCGGTAAAGCAGTCGCAGGTACGGATGTCCCCCTTTAATTATAACTTCAAGTAACTAATTCAACTACTTAATTCGAAACTAATACGCGAAATTAAGAAAATCATCCAAAAAGTCCCTCGGGCCCACATCTCGGAATCGGGTAAAATTTATAAATTCGGAATCCTCACACTCTCACGAGTTCATATATTCAGAAGTAACTCCAATCTGACATCAAAATCTTGACCAAAACTCTAAAGTTAGGCCTAAGAACTTTTCCCAATTTTTCTCCAAAATTTCACCCCAAATTCGAATTTAAAGGATGAATTTGAGCATAGATTCGTGAAAACTAATCAAAATCGAGCAAGAATTACTTACCCAAAATACCTAGGTAAAAATCTCTCTCAAAATCGCCAATCTCCAGCTCCCAAATCAATTTTCTATGTTTTGAGATTAAACCCTGTTCTACCCTTTTTTCTGAACAGTGGAACCGCATCTATTGCTCTGAGAACGCACCCGCTTCTGCGGAGCTTAAGTCGACATTTGATTAACTGGCAATTTCAAGTGCGTTTGCCTTCTCGCACCTACGGTTTCTAGAGTCTGGCCAAATCTTGCTTTTGCGGTCACCCAGCCGCTTCTGCGGAGCCGCATTTACGGTCCCATTTGACAGGTTCAACTAACATCAAATTTTTCCTAAGTTCAATTCAACTTCCGTTAAGCACCCAAAACTTACCCGAGGCACCCGGGACCTCAACCAAACCTGCCAACCAATACTAAACATCGTACGAATTTTTTTCAACCTTCGAATCACATCAAACAACGTTAAAACCACAAATCACTCTCCAATCCAAGCCTAAGGATTCCAAAACTTCTGAATTTCGCATTCGATCAAAAACTCTATTAAAACTCGTCCGAATGACGTAAAAGTTTACACACACGTCACATTCAACACTACGGAGCTACCTCAACTCTTAAAATTCCGTTCCGGCCCCGATATCAAAATCTGACTATCAAACCGAAAACTTCAAAAATTCAACTTTCGGCATTCCAAGCCTAAATAAGCTACGGACCTGCAAAACACAATCTGAACACGTCCTTAAGCCGGAAATCACCCAACGGAGCTAACAGAACCAACAAAATTTCATTCCCAGGCCGTCCTCACACTGCTCTGACTACGGTCCAAATTCTAAACCTTAAACTCTCATTTAGAGAATAAGTATCCCAAAACACTCCGAAATTCAAAACGGGCCTTCTCGACAATTTACAATAGCAGAAACAAATAAAGGAAATGCAATTTATAGGGGATGGGGGCGTTAATTCTTAAAATAATCGGTCAGGTCATTACACTTGAGACCTCAACTAAACATACCAACTATTCTTATAACCCAATACGAACTTAGTCGAATACTCAAATCACCTCAAACAACCTCAAAATACGAATTATACATGGATTCAAGCCTAATGTACTTTGGAACTTCCAAATTGTACAAAAGACGACGAAACCTACCAAATCATGTTTGATGACCTCAAATTTTGCACACAAGTCGTAAATGACACCACCAACCTACTCCAACTTCCAAAAATTCAATTCGACCCTAATATCAAAAAGTCCACCCCTGGTCAAACTTTCCAAACTTTCAACTTTCGCCAATTCAAGCTTAATTTTACTACGGACTTTCAAATCACAATCTCGATGCGCTCCTAAGTTCGAAATCACGTAACCGAGCTAACATATCCTTAAAAATTCAAATCCGATATCGTTTATACATAAGTCGACATCCGGTCAACTTTTTCCAACTTAAACTTCCAATTAAAAGATTAAGAGTCTCAATTCACTCAGAAATCCCCAGACCCGAGCCAACCAACCCAGTAAAATATATAATAGTTGTAGAACATAAAAAAAAAGTAGAAAATAAGGCAACAAGGCTATAAATCTCGAAACAACAGACCGGATCGTTACAATAACCATAACCAAAAGACTAATCTAGTAGAACTGTGAATGGGCCATTTTTATTTATGGTAAGCACAATAAAGGAGGCATTTTTATTTATGGTAAGCACAAAAGTGGACAAAGTACACTGTAAATTTTTAGTGCTATGAATAACAGTACATCATAGTGAGCAAAAGGGATTAACATTGTCCACAATGGCAAAATGGTAAACTACGGATTCATCTTCATTTACAACAAAACATATTGCTTCACCTAGCTTCTTTTGGACATGTTGATCACTTCATTAGGTGGAAAGGAAGAAGAAAATTATAAATGATACTTATATCACCAAATCAAGAAAAATAGAAGAAATTAATAATTAGCAAAGATGAAATATTACATAGTTAAGATCAAGGCCAAAAAGTACAGTACATTGAATCGAGTAAAGCTAGAGTTAAAGATTAATCTATTTATCTTAGGAGAAAAAACAGAAGTGGAAAAACAGAACAACATGAATGAAAATAATATGACTTCTTGACACCATAAGTCCAAATTGTTGTCAGGAGAAGAATGGTAAATGAACAATTCCAAAATAAAATAAATTTAGATACCATGTTTTGGTAGTCACAAAACTTCAAGCTCCTCAGAGATTTCTAACGAACGTGCACAAATAAACTCTAAGTAACGATGTCAATCATAGATATCATGTTTTGGTAGTCTATAAAGAGACTAGGTCAATGCTTCAAATACCATTCATTTGAATTAGAAGCTTTTGAAAAATGTATAAAACAACTGAAAAAATGATGAACAGAAAAAATTTTAACTGCAAATATCACAACAATATTTGAGTAGAAAAATGTAAACAAACTTATATCATATCAACGAACACGAATTTTGGGCAGCAATACTTTCATGTGTAGTGAAGGGTAGTATTGGTGTAATTGGTAAAGTTGCCGGCATGTGACCTGGAGGTCACGGGCTCGAGCCGTGGAAACTGCCTCTTGCAAAAATGCAGGATAAAGTTGCGTACTATAAACCCTTGGAATGTGAAGATGACGTTGCACTACTCGTACGAAACAAACTCCAAACAAAGATATTTTAATCGGAAACTTTCTCGTCGTTGTCTCCTTCCACCTGACCTCTAAGTTCCTATCTGAGTCCAATATGGTGTATCTTGTCCGGTAGTTTATATTATACTTTTGAACAAGTAGTGATGGCCATGCATCCCTAGTATGCTACTAATCTTAGCCCCATTTTTCCATTTAGAATTTGCCAAAAACCAATAGCTAAAATTGCTATCAGGAAATTGAACATTCTTTTTTAGCATTTAGAATGTAATGGTACGTCATCAGTGACATGCAGAGAGAGAAAGGTTTACTAGAACATAAAAAAGTTTAGTTGAATAAATAAAAATGCTACTAGAGACATGATAACACAATGTACATATATATCTTCGATTCAGTGCTCACAGTCACACTATTAATTAATATGTTGCGCAAATGCTTTAAAAAAATCTTCCCATAATAGAGTATGTTGCAATATGAATCATTATCTAGAAGGAAAGATAAGATTAAACTATCCTTAAGCAAGCTACAAAAGATAAAAGTGAGTTGATACTATAATATACATGTTGCGGAAGTCAAATGTATATAGTGGGAATGAGTCACAACTACTATACCAAAAATTATGACAGCCACCAAATAATAAATAAGACAATAAAGCAACAATAAAAGGAACACCAGAATTTACGAGGTTCGGCTAATTCTGCCTACTCCTCGGACACAACCAATATTTTATTCCACTCCAAAATACAAGTGAAATAATACTAAAGAGAGAAGATACAAATGCCTTAAGAAGATAAGAAGGCAAATGAGAGGTGTGTATAAATCCTAAATATAAGGCCTTCTTTTATAGGAAACAATTCCCAAATAAAAGGTTAACCCACCGATGTGGGACTAACCATTTTGCCAATTTCAACAAATCTCCACCTTGGCAAAATTCTACACCTTCAATTCTCTCTCAATAACAAATTTTGGTTGTGTCTCCATCTTCAATCTTCAATGTTCAATAATGTTGATCAAATCCAAACAATATTGAAATTTGACCGCAATCACCACTTTTGTCAGCATATCAGCAGGATTCTCTGTAGTATGAATTTTCTTCACCGTGACTCCACCTTCGTCTATGATTTCTCGTACAAAATGATACTGACATCAATGTGCTTTGTCCTTGCATGATAAACTTGGTTCTTCGCTAATTGAATAGCACTTTGACTATCACAAAAAGTTGTGATACCTTTTTGTTCAACACCAAGCTCCTTTAGCAATTCTTGAAGCCAAATTGCCTCCTTCACAGCATCTGTAATAGCCATGTACTCTCACTCTGTTGTAGACAAAGCAACTGTTGACTGCAAAGTAGACTTCCAACTAATTGGTGCCTTTGCAAAAGTAAACACATAACCAGTAGTTGATCTTCGTTTGTCGAGATCACCCACAAAATCTGAGTCACAATATCCAACTACAGACTGATTGTCTTCCTGCTCAAAAATTAACCCGACATCTACAGTATTATGAATATACCGCAGGATCCACTTCACAGCTTGCCAATGCTCATTTCCTGGATTGTGCATATATCTGCTAATAACTCCAACAGCTTGTGAAATGTCAGGTCTTGTACAGATCATTGCATACATCAAGCTACCAACAGCATTTGCGTATGGTACCTTTGGCATATACTCTTGTTCAACTTCATCCAATGGCAACATAGTAGTACTTAGCTTAAAATGGGGAGTAAGTGGAGTACTAACCAGTTTAGTTTTGTCATCTATGCCAAAACGTTGTAGTACTCTCTTCAAATATTCTTTCTGAGATAAACAGAGTTTCTTTGAACGTCTATCTCTTATTATTTCCATGCCAAGAATTTTCTTCGCCTCACCCAGATCCTTCATCTCGAACTCATTCTTCAGTTGAATCTTCAACTTATCAATTTCTTCTGAATTCTTAGAATCTAACAACATATCATCAACATATAGGAGAAGATATATAAAGGAACCATCTTTAAGCTTGCGCAAATACACACAATGATTGTATTTGCTTCTTTTGTACCCCTGCTGCAACATAAACTTGTCAAATCGCTTGTACCATTGTCTAGAAGATTGTTTCAATCCGTACAATGATTTTTCAAGTTTGCACACCAAATTTTCCTTTCCAGCAACTTTGAATCCTTCTGGGTGAGTCACGTAGATTTCCTCCTCCAAGTTTTCAAGTAAAAACGCAGTTTTTACATCCATCTGAACTAGTTCCAAATCCAACTGTGCTACCAAAGCCAACATAATTCTAATTGAGGAATGTTTTACAACTGGAGAAAACACTTCATTGTAATCAATTCCCTCCTTTTGAGCATATCCTTTGGCCACCAACCTTGCTTTGTAGCGAACATCTACTTGGTTAGGAAATCTTTCCTTCTTTGCAAAAACCCATTTGCACCCAATTGCTTTCTTTCCCTTCGGGAGATTGGTCAATCTCCATGTATGATTCTGATGAAGGGACTATATCCACTTATCTTCTTCTGAACTTTGGACTGTGTCTTTATTAGTGGTTGGAACATCATCAGCTACAATTGTGGTTGCACAAGCAACTGTCTCTATGAGACAAACAAGTTTCGTTATTTTCCTTTTTGGCATGCTGGTTGCTATTGATTCAAGTTGTTGTTGAGGTTCCTGAGTTGGAATCTCCTATACTGGCTCTCCTTCCAGAGGATAATCTTCATTTATTTCTTCCTCTGCTTCTTGTGTAGGAAAAATAAATTTTCCCTCAAACTTCACCTGCTTAGAAGCACCATCATCTTGTTTGGTATCTTCATTTGTTACCTTGTTTACCATAGCAGATTCATCGAAGGTGACATCCCTGCTGAATATTACTTTCTTTATTATAGGATACCATAAGCGATATCATTTGACTCCAGAAGTAATACCCATAAAAATAGCCTTCCTTGCCCTTGGATATAATTTTGACTCTGTCACATGATAATATGCAGTTGAGCCAAACACGTGCAAAAAGTCGTAATCTACAGCAGGCTTTCCATACCATTTTTCAAATGGTGTCCTGCCATCAATAGCAGCAGATGGTACGCGATTAATGAGGTGGCATGCATATGTAATTACCTCAGCCCAAAATTCTTTGGCCAAGCCAGCATTGGACGACATACACCATACCTTCTCCAGCAAGGTCCGGTTCATGCGTTCTGTCACTCCGTTCGGTTGTGGTGTATGTCTGACAATGAAGTGTCGGACAATGTCATCATTTTCACAGACCTTATTGAAATGATCATTTTTGTATTCACCTCCATTGTCTGTGCGAATACACTTGATCCTCCTGCCCGTCTGATTCTCCACCATCGTCTTCCATTTAAGAAAAAATCATAGTCATCGGGAAGTTGGATTGCCTTGTAGACATTAAGACTGCTTCCTCATTGTTGACATCCAATTTTGACCCTCCTTTCTTCCAAACTATTTCTTTAAGCTTCTAATATTGCTAATATTTTATGATTACTAATTATATATTATATAAAAATATATAGAAACCTGTCATTCGTTGGCAAATACAAAGGAATAAATATAATTAATGATAATTTAGAATATATTTTGTCTTCTATCATTTCATCCTTATTACAATGAATTTGCATCAGACGACGCCTTAGGATTTCTAGAGGAGTGCCACCGTATTCTTAGTACTATGGGTGTATTAGAGTCCAGCGTAATATCCTTTACTGCTTTTCAGCTTCGGGGAGACGCCTATGATTGGTGGCGCACTTATGAGCTTCATTGTATACACCCATACTCTTCGGGAAAAATCATCAACAAAGGTTACAAAATAGTGATTCCCACCCAATGAAGGTGTTTTGGAAGGACCCCAAACATTAGAGTGTACATAATCCAAAATGCCTTTAGTATTATGGATTGCTGTATCAAATTTAACCCTTGTCTATTTCCCTTTGACATAATGCTCACAAAACTCCAAATTACAAGCCTTTACCCCTTTCAACAATCCTTGATCTGATAGATTTTTCAAGGATTTTCCTCCAGCATGTCCCAAGCGCATGTGCCATAGCCTTGTTGCTTCTGCCTCTTTATTGTCACTGGACGTCACTATCGTTGCTCCAATAACTGTACATGTTATTATTCTTTCGATTGGCCTTCATTACCACTAGTGCACCGGAGAATACTTTCATCACACCATTTTCTGCAATAATTTTGAACCCTTTTGATTCAATGGCTCCCACAGAGATGAGATTTTTCTTCAAACCCTGTGCATATCGAACATCTATTAATGTTCTGATCATTCGATCATGGTTTCTTAATCGTATTGAACCAATTCCAAATGAGGTAAGAGGGTTGTTATCCGCTGTTTGGACGACTCCATATTCTCCTTCTTGAAAGTCCACAAACCAATCCCTATTGGGACACATATGATAGCTACAAGCCGAGTCCATCAACCATATGTCTGATGAAGTTGAGGGCCATGTTGTAACTAATGAGAAATATGAATCATCACAATCAGCTACATTTAAATCCATAATGGCCTTTCCATTGTTATGTTTGGCCTTATTATTCAACTTTGGACAGTCTTTCTTCCAGTGCCCCTTTTCTCGACAAAAGGCACATTCATCTTTGTTGGGTTTAGATCTTGACTTAGATCTTCCTTTCCTTGTCCTCGTTTGATTTTGAGGACGATCCCTCACGAACAGTTCTTCTCCTTCTCCGTCCTTCTATTTTTCTCGCTTTCTTTGTTCATAGATGTACAAAGCCGAACAAACTTCTCCGAGAGAAACTTCGTCATTTCCATGGAGTAGAGTAGTTTCAAGGTACTCGTACTCGTCAGGAAGTGACGCCAACAACATCAAGGCCAAGTCACCATCATCATAAGTTGTATCATATTTTGCAAATCTGTGACAAACTTAGTGAAACTGGTGATATGTGCATTCATCGTGGTACCAGGAACATAGGTGAAGTGAAACAGTCTTTTCTTCATGTACAATTTGTTTTGACTGTTTTTCTTCAAAAATCTATCCTCCAATGCTTTCCATAATTTACTTGCAGAAGTTTCCTTTGTGTATAGATATTTCTACTCTCTAGCAAGGTAGGATCGAATGGTACCGCAAGCAACACGGTTGATAATTCTCCAATCTTCTTCTCCAATAGCATCTGGTCTCTTTTCTTCAATGGCGAGATCTAGCCCTTATTGAAAAAGAACATCTAGAACCTTGCCTTGCCACATCCCAAAATATCCGGACCCGTCAAAAATTTCTACCGCAAATTTCGTATTTGACACAATTCTTGTCGTTAACGAAGATGCCAATGATGACGTATTGCTCACACTTGATGTAGATTCTTGTTGTTTATTGTCTCCCATCTTTGACATAAATATTATTTAATAGCTGACGAAACAAATCAAGATTATTTCCTTTCTGATGTGGAAGATCAGACTAAGCTGCAACCACAGAGCATATTGAGACAACCTTGACTCAGTTACCAAGATAAATCTTTTCTGATGTGGAAGATCAGACTACGTTGCAACCACAGAGCATACCGAGATAATACATTGGCTTTGATATCAATTGTTGTGGAAGCCAAATGTATATAGTGTGAATGAGTCACAACTACTATACCAAAAATTATGGCAGCCACCAAATAATAAATAAGACAATAAAGCAACAATAAAAGGAACACCAGAATTTACGAGGTTCAGCTAATTTTGCCTACTCCTCGGACACGACCAATATTTTATTCAACTCCAAAATACAAGTGAAATAATACTAAAAAGAGAAGATACAAATGCCCTAAGAAAATAAGAAGGCAAATGAGAGGTGTGTATAAATCCTAAATATAAGGCCTTCTTTTATAGGAAAAAATTTCCAAACAAAAGGTTAACCCACCGATGTGGGACTAACCATTTTGCCAATTTCAACAATACCTAATAATGGATATAAATCCTCAACTTAACAACTTTACTTTTCTAACTTCAGCTTTAGCATCAGGAAGCAAGATACTCGCTTCAGTTTCTATGGTTCAGTAACATTGAAAATTAACAGCAGTGCATATTTTGGATCAAAAATCATCACAGCTAAGGTTTTGAAAGCTTTCTCCTCTAAAGGGATAGATGTCCTATGTTAGGTTTGACATTGTAAGTAATCCAATAACCTTTACTTATACCTGCACAAATTAGTACTTTTCGGATATTCTGCTCTACATGTATGTGTGATCTTTAAGTTGTACATCCTTCAAGGGCTTTGGAAATATTATAACAATGTCATACGCATTTGATGACTCTTAACTTATACGAACAAACTTAATAGCAAAAACTATTGATTTGTCTTACCAACGGCGAATACTCGCATCTAATTCTAGTGCCAGCAAATTTTAAAAATGATTTTGAACTAAAGGGCCGAAAAGTTTTACAAGTGACGAATATTTAATTTAAGAATAAAATTCGTAGAAAATCCATTTTAACAAACTACTGACTATACTATTCGAATGATACCCTTTTGGTGATATTGATATATATGTAATAGGGTGTGCATTCGATTTATCGATTCGATTTTGACCCTTATCGATAATTACTTATTGATTATCGATTTGTACATATGCTTATCGTTATCGTTTCAATAAGGTTTCGATTTTTAGATATTGATTTCGATAACAAATAATCGATTTGATTTATCGATAAACCGATTCAAATGCACACGCCTAATCTGTAGGTGTACTAAACATAAATTCGTACCTCATTAGAGGAAAAAAGACGTGTACACTACACTACATGAGCACGACCCAGATCTAACTTTGAAATAATGAATGGAGTACTTAAGATAAAATTGAACTTGTTTGTTCTCAGTGATATTCCAAAAGGCATCACATGCTAATGGATCCAGTAATAATATTTCTCTACTATTGTCAAAAGAAGTATTTCCATACCCTATCTTGTACTGATAGCTCTTAATCTCCTAATCGGGTAATTTGGTGCCATGATTCAAATCCACGTGACCGGCACCTGGCACACTATTCGCCCTGAGCGAACCAACCTATATGATGCACCAAAGCAATATGTATGAAGCCCCCACCCCCCAAGAGCTAGTACACTATATCGGTACTCAATAAGTATTATAGACTCTCTCTAACTCAAGTTCCCAGGACAAGATTTTACAAAACTTATGCAACTAATATTAGACACAAAGTGATAAACGGTTATATAAATCATGCTCTTTATCATTTTAAATAAAAGATAAGTGAAGTGAAAGCCATGGTATAAAGTTTTAGAACGTCTATATCAACTGAAAATTCTAATAAAAATTATATAAGTTCATTTTGATCTCATCAAGTCAATCATATAAATTTATTTCAACCTCATTAAGTTATTGAATAATCATTTCGGCTCCTTAGGCCTAAACATAAGAAATTTATCTTTTATCTCTTACCGAGAGTACTATACCAACACTGACATAATAAACGAATACTAGGTGATCATCCTAGAAATAAGTATTTGACCCTACTTATCTAGGTTGTTTCTCGTAGTGCTGGGTGAGTAGACTTAACCACATTACTTTAGGTAATTATAATTTTCTCTCTCAATGGGGAACTTTATCTCACAAAACTCTGCTTAGCCTTGGATGTATCCTTACACCAACACGTGTAATTTCATGGTAACGAATTCAACATTCGAACCAATCTTGTTAGTCTTTACTAGTAACTCCAAAAATATTTGACATATCAAAAATAGAATCATAGCATAATTGCCTTAATGAATCTATTTTTATCAAATCATGATTTTCATAGCCAACATAATCCATTGGAATAACATCAAAAGAATAACTTTTTTCATGTTAAAGCCTTTTGCAATTATGTCACGACTTAAACTGAAGGGCAGCGATGGGCACCCGATGGCCAACTCGATTGAGTACCAATGTAAGTATCCTTATTATCATACTACCATGGGTAAATGAGCTGGAAAGGTTGTCATGAGATAACCACAATTAAAATTAAGAAAATAATCGACATAGGATGACCCAACATGGTATACAAACATATACATGTGACATAAAGACCTATAAGTCCGAAATGATCATTTGTACACTCAAACATATGCCGACAAGGCTATACAATCGTCCATATACATAACATATACCAACAAGCCTATAAGAGTACATAAATGTCACAAAGGTCGAAAAGGGCTCCATCAAACCAATTAATACATGTCCAAATCATATTGACCAAATAGGTAACGCTGGAGCAAGTGGAGTGCACCAACACCTTCCACTGAGCTGATAGACTACTAGGAAGACTGTCAACCTGTCTATCAGGACCTGCAGTCATGGAACATAGCATCCCAGGCAAAAGGGATATCAATACGAATAGACCGAGTATGTAAGCCAGGAAAACACAAATAAGAACAGTAATGTAAATAGAGATAGAGAAGATATAACATGTAACATATGAGTGCCTCTAAGAGTGAACTAAGATAAAATGCATGATATATATATATATATATATATATATATATATATATATATATATATATATATAATCAACCACGGGTCCACGTGCCCAGATTCTTAAATTTATCGAAGGAATTTGTTCTCTATAACCTACGGATCAATATATATATATGATTACTAATTCGTTTCATAACCAATTTCGTGGTAAATCCTAAGTTTTATTAAAATCTTAGATCTATCTCTTACCTCTTGATTTCTCCAAATCTTTAGGTGTTAATCTACCCAAAACTTTAGTGTTAAACTTATAAATAATGGGGATGAACTTACCTCGTGATGTTATGTGGAAATCCTTTATCAAGAGCTTCAAAATCGCTCAATACTCGTGTGCCAAATGGTCAAAAATGGCTGGAGCTCAAATTAAATAAAGTGCACTGCTTCAACATTTTTCGCATCTGTGATCAGGGGACCGTATCTGCGGAACTGGCTAAAATGTTTGGGGACGCTTCTACAGTCTTGGAGCCGTATCTGTGTAGTCGCTTCTGCGGCTAGGGAGTTGCTTCTGTGGTTTGACCTGGACAGCTCTAGGCTGCATCTACGAGGCTACGACTGCTTTTACAGTCACGCACCTGTGGTCGACCAATCACAGGCGCAGTTATGACAGAGGCAGATGCTTTAACACTTCTCAACATTCCCAACTTCACTCGAGCCTCGTCTGTTTGACGCTCGAGGCTCCCGAGCCCCGTTCGAACATACCGACAAGTCTAAAATCATGAGATATACCTACTCGAACCTTTAAAATGTCCGAAACAATGCCAAATCTAAGAATCACCCCTTAAAACCAAATAAATCAAACTTATGAACTTCAAGTTCTTACTTTCCTCTAATGAGCTGAACCGCACCTAAACTACTCGGATTGACACCAAATTTTGCGGTCAAGTATTAAATATTATATCGAACATGTACCAGCTTTGGAACCAACATACGAGTCTGATACTCATGCAATCATTCATTAATTAGTTTCTTTAAATCCTTAAAATTTTGGTTTAATAATTTCTAATAAAAATTCATTACTCGAGCTAGGGACCTCGAAATTCAATTCCGGTCATACGCCTAGGTGCCATATTTTGTATGGAACCTCCGGGACTGTCAAAATACGAGTCTAAATCCGTTTGCTCAAAATATTGACCAAAGTCAAACTTAGCCTTTTAAGAAAATCGTAAGTAATCAAATGAGCATATTTCAACCCAAACTCTTCCAAATTTGAACCAACCATCCCCACAGGTCGTAAATTGGTTAAAGCAAGCTCAAAAAGTTTTATTTAGGGGAACGGGGTTCTAAAAAAGCAAAACTATTAGTCAGGTAGTTAGATTCTCTACCTATTAAACAATTGCTCGTCCTCGAACGGGCATAGAAAAGTACATGTACTGCTGAATAAACGCGGAATATCTACTCCGCATGTCCTCATTGGACTCCCAAGTCGCCTCCTCAAGTGGTTGGCCCCTCCACTGGACCTTCACACTTAAAATCCTCTTGGAGCTCAACCGGCGATGTCTATCAACAGTGGCAATTGGCTCCTCCTCATAACCCAAACTCTCCTCCAACTGAATAGTACTGAAGTCCAAAACGTGGGACAAGTCGGCATGATACCTCTGGATCATGGATACATGGAAAACCGGATAAACTACCAATAAGTTGGAGGGTAGAGCAAGCTCGTAGGCAACCCGCCCCCCCAACTCGTCTCAACACATTAAATGGGCCTATAAATCTTGGACTCAACTTGCCAGTCTTCCCGAACCTCAAAATTTCCTTCATTGGCAAGACTTTCAAAAGGACTTTCTCGCCAACCATGAATGATACATCACACGCCTTCCGATCCGTATAACTCTTCTGTCTGGACTGAGCTATACGAAGCCTTTCTTGAATCAACTTCACCTTATCCAAGGAATCCTCCACCAAGTCTGTACCGTATAACTTAGCCCTACCAAGCTCAACCCACCTGATAGGAGAACAACATCGCTACCCATATAAGCCCTCAAATAGATCCATCTTGATGTTGAACTGGTAGCTGTTGTTATAAGAAAACTCTGCCTAAGGAAAGAACTAATCCCACGGTCCTCCAAAGTCAATCACGCATGCCTAAGCATGTCCTCCAGGATCTGAACTATCCACTTCGACTACATGTTGGTCTGTGGATGAAATGTTGTGCTAAGATCCACGCAGGTCCGCATCTCACCCTGAATCGCTCTCTAGAAATGAAAAGTGAACTAAGAGCCTCTATTTGATATAATGGAAACAGGCACACCGTGCAACTAAACAATCTCCCGAATGTAAATCTGAGTCAATCTCTTTGAAGCGTAAAGAGCCACAACCGGTATAAAGTGTGCCGACTTGGTCAACCTATCCACAATGACCCATACTGCATCGAACATCCACAAGGTCCGGGGCAACCCAACTACAAAATCTATAGTAATGTGCTCCCACTTCCACTCTGGTATAGGCTTATGCTCATGTAGGCCGCCTTACCTCTAGTGCTTGTACTTGACCTACTGGCAATTCAAACATATAGACACATACTTCACTATATCTTTCTTCATCCTCCGCCACCAGTAATGCTGCCTCAAATCATGATACATCTTTGTGCCACTCGGATGAATGGAATACTACCAACTGTGAGCCTCTTCTAGGATCCTCTCCCTTGGATCATCAACATTAGGAACACATAAGCGACCCTAGAGTCGTAGAACACCATCCTTTCGAATGAAAACCTCCTTGGCACTACCATGCAGCACCGTCTCGCTAAGAACCACCAAGTTGAGATCATCAAATTTTCGGGCCTTGATTGGTCCCAATAATAAAGACTGAGCAACCATACATGCAAGGACTAGATTGGGCTCCGAAATATCCAGCCTCACAAATATGTTAGCCAAGGAATGAATGTCCAAGGCTAATGGCCTCTCCCCTGCTAGAATGAATGCCAAGCTACCCATACTCTTTGCCTTCTTGCTTAGAGCATCTGCGACCACATTCCTTGCCCGGGTGATAAAGAATGGTGATGTTATAATCTTTCAGTAACTCAAGCCACATACGCTACCTCAAATTAAGATCCCTCCACTAGAGCAAATGTTGAATGCTGTGATGATCAGTATAAACCTCACATGACACCCACACAGATAATTTCTCCATATCTTAAGAGCATGAATAATTGCAGCCAACTCTAAATCATGCACATTATAATTCTTCTCATGAATCTTCAGTTGGCGCGAAGTACAGGCAATAACTCGCTCCTCTTCCATCAATACACACCCCAATCCAATGCGTGAAGTGTCATAATATACCGTATACATCCCTGAACTAAAAGGAAACACAAGAACTAGTGATGTAGTCAAGGTTGTCTTGAGCTTCTAAAAGCTAGCCTCAAAATCATTGGACCAATGGAAATGAGCACCCTTCTGGGTCAATCTAGTCATAGGTGATGTAATATATGAAAAGCCTTATACGAATCGCTTGTAATACCTTGCTAATCCCAGGATGCTCCTGATCTCGGTCACCGAGGTAGGACGTGGCCAACTCTGAACTACCTCAATCTTCTTGGGGTCCACTTTAATACCCTCTCCTAACATAATATGCCCCAAGAATGCTGCTGAATCAATCCAAAACTCACACTTGGAGAACTTAGCATATAGCTTATGCTCTCACAAGGTCTGAAGCACTACTCTCAAATGCTGCTCATGCTCACCCAGGCTGTGGGAATATATCAAGATGTCGTTAATGACGATGATGACAAAGGAATCAATATAAGGCCTGAACACCATGTTCATCAAGTCCATAAATGCTGCTGGGGCATTAGTCAAGCCAAAGGACGTTACCAGAAACTCTTACTGGCCCTACTGCATCCGTAATGCGATTTTTGGAACATCCAAGTTTTGAATCCTCAACTGATGGTAACCAACCTCAAGTCGATCTTAGATAAAACCCTAGAACCTTGCAACTAGTTGAGATCATCAATGCACAGAAACGGGTACTTATTCCTGATGGTAACCTTGTTTAACTGGCGGTAGTCAATGCACATCCACATAGTCCCATCCTTCTTCTTCATAAATAACACTGGTGTGCCCCAAGGTGAAACATCGGGCCTAACAAACCATTTTGCTAACAAATCTTCAAGCTGCTCCTTCAACTCTTTCAACTCATTTGGAGCTATGCGATAGGGTGTGATATATATTGGCTAGGTGCCTAGAGCCAAATCAATAAAGAAATCTATAACATGCCAGGAAGATCAGAAAGAAACACATCGGTGAACTCTCAAACTTCTGGGACTGAACCAATCAACAAAGACTCCACGGTGGTGTCCTGAACATAAGCCAAATACGCCAAACACCCATTATTGGCCATTTACAGAGCCTTTAGGAAAGACATAACCCGACCAGATGTATCAACTGTGGAGCCCTTCCACTCCAACCCTGCCAACCATGGCATCGCTAGAGTAACAATCTTGGCATGGCAATTTAGGACGGCGTGATATGTAGATAACCTATCCATGCCCGGGATGACCTAAAAATTGATCATATCAAGCAACAGGAGGTATGTTCTAGTCTCAAAACCATATAATGTAACTACACAAGATCGGGAGATCTAATCCACAACCACAGAATTGCCTACAGGAATGGACACATGAACAGGAGTGCCTAAGGGATCAGGAGAAATAACCATAAAATGAGTAAACATAGATGACACATACGAATAGGTGGACCCACCTAGATCAAACAATACCGAAGCATCTTTGCCGCAAATGGAAATAATACATGTGATGACGGCATTAGAGGCTAATGCATCTGGCCTAGCCGGAAGGGCATAGAATCTGGCTGGAGCGCCGGTTGGCTGGCCTCCACCTGACTGATCAGTAGTTGGCTGACCTCTCCCTACCTGACCTCCACCTTTATGAAGGCCCCTACCAGTCTGCCCTCCATATTTAGGTGGCGGGGCAGCTGGTGCTGAAATCATAGGTTGTTGACCTTGTTGTACTGTCTTGCCCCGAAGCCTAGAGCAGTATCTCCTCATATGACCAAGGTCTCTGCACTCAAAACAACTTTGCGGTGCGATAACCAACTACCTTAATAGCTGATCCTAATGGCCTGTAGACCCACTGGAAGAAGCCTAAATAGCTGATGGACGATATGAACTCTCTGATATAGTACTGAAATAAGAATCAGAAGAACCCTGAGGACCTGAATACCCACCGGAGGAACCCTGAATACCTGGTGGGCTGTAAGAACTCTCTAGTATGGCACTGAAATAGAGACACGATGGATCATCCTAAGTAGGCGGTGGTGCTGAATATAGGGGCATGTTGGGTTGTCCCCTCCCAAACTGACTTCTGCCCCTAGCCGAGGCACCTCTGAACTCTCCAAAGAATCTAGCCCTCTTATCCTTCTACATCTGCTCCCTACCCCTCAGACAGTAGCCCTCAATCCTCTGAGCAATCTCTACTACTAACTGAAAATGAGTCTCCATCTCCACCTCCCGGGCCATGTTGGTCCCGATTCCAGAATGCAATCCTGCAACGAACCTCTGCACCTTCTCTGTGTCAGTAGAAAGTATCATCAATGCATGCGAGAAAGCTCAAAAAGCCTCGCCTCATAATCGATCACGGACAACTTCCCCTGCTCAAGCTGCTCAAACTAATACTGTAGCTCTTCCCTCTCAGATGATGGAATATACCTATCCAGAAACAACTGCGTGAACTAACTCCAGATGATAGAAGGAGAACTTGCCGGTATGCCCAGAACATAATACTGCTACCATTTGTAGGCCCTACCCTCTAGCTGAAAAGTAAAAAAGTCAACCTCA
The DNA here is from genome assembly GCA_032618575.1 of Nicotiana noctiflora. NCBI lineage: Eukaryota > Viridiplantae > Streptophyta > Magnoliopsida > Solanales > Solanaceae > Nicotiana > Nicotiana noctiflora. Next base: position 184,292 of record JASVEL010012136.1, read on the forward strand.
TGCGACTCTAATATCCTCATATTGTGTAATCTGTCCTTACACCTATCAGTGAAGTCCTAAGCATACTCATGACGCTCACCCCCAAAGATAGGAGAGTGAAGTCTAGTCCATTTATCTAACAGCTTTTATGGGTCGCTATCCGCAGTTGGTTTAGGCTCGCGTGTTACTGTAGTAACTGGCTGAACCCCCTTTGCGGGTAGTGCATCCGAAGTCTGATACGCTGCAGTTGCATGACCATGAGCCTGAGCAGTAGGGGTCTATGCTCCCCCTCCTACCTGTAATGTAGCTTGATCTATTGGAAATAAACTAGCATGAGCCATGGTATACATGAATCGTAGCATATGACCCATGACCTCATAGAATCCCGGTGTTGTAAGAAAGTCCGTCGAGGTACGCTCAGCTGCGGGCACCTCGCCCTGCTCTCTGGTGATAGGATATCTCACAGGATACACTAGTGGTACTATTAGGATAGCTCTGGGATGCCCTCGTCCCCTACCTCGGGCTGGTGCCCTCTCCTGACCTCTACCTCGGCCCCTCGCAATAAGGGGAGCAGCCCCTCCCAGTTCTGGACCATCAGTCGTGCGTGTCCTTACCATCTGTGGTAGAATAGAAGAGGAAAATTTGGTATACCAACCATGGCACGATAGAAATGAATATACACTAGTTTTCCTAACACCCAATAGCATCTCGAAGATAAATACAGACGTCTTTGTACCGATCCGCAAGACTGTGTTAGGTTTTTCCATGACCTGTGAGACCTACGTGAACCTAGTGCTTTAATACCATGTTGTCACGACCCAATTTCACCTCAGGTCGTGATGGCGCCCAACACCGTTACTAGGCAAGACAACGCGAAAATATTAGTAAATTCTTATTGTACTTACCAAACAGATGATAATAAGCAAAAGTCAATAATAGCTATACAACCCAAAAGAACTGTCTAGTAATGTGTGTGCCAAGACTTGGTGTACAAGTAATGCGCAACTAGTAGAATGTACAAAAGAATAAAATTATCTTACTGTCTGGGATAGAGTAGACAGAAAAAAAAAAAGAAACACCCCATCAAGCTGCTGAGCAGCACAGGAAGAGAGCAGCTCACCGTGGAATTCTCGGTCTATGAATTAGGGGCACGCACCAGACTGATAGTTAGATATACCTACCTCAGATCATGTACAAGTAAGTACAAAAATGTAGTATGAGTACATAAATAATATGTACCCATTAAGTATCTCATTTAATCTCAAAGAAGTAGAGACGAGTGTCACACCTCCCTTTTTACTACCCCACAATGCACACATGAATAGAGGCTTTTGTACCGATCCATTTGGAAAGATACGTAGGGTATACTTCAATGTTCAAATACCCGAGACGGATATAATAACAAAGAGGAAGGAGTTTTTCCACATAAAGGACAATCGGTTCCGGATTTTTATTAAATTATCAGAGTCACCACTTGGGAAAATAATGGTGTCCCAAGTCACCGATTATTCCCGAATCCGATGAAGTTGACTCTGTTATTACAGTCAGCGAAACAAAGACCTGGATAAGGAACTCTGTTAACCCTGGAGAAGGTGTTAGACATTTCTGGATTCCGTGGTTTTAGCACGGTCGCTCCATCATCGTTCTCGAATCTTGTTTGACTTGTTATAGATTTTAACAATACGTATGTGTTTTCACTTTTAATATATTTTTAAAGAATTGCGACATCGCGAAAACGCACCTCGAGTCACACCGCAACCTGTACGCCTGTGACCTTTAGTACATTTAGGCTTTGCCGGGATTTTGAATTTGAGTCACACCAAGTGCACACTCGTTCATAAGGAAGGTATATTAAATCGTTCCTAATAAAGTCTATCGGCTTTTAATTCTTTTAGGAGAGGCTATGAAGTTTACTAGTAGCCTTTCCGATTCTATCGATTCATTATTTGATTACTAAGGGGGGGCCCACTATTGGGTATTATGTGAGGCTCATCCCGATTAAGTTTTAATAGTTCCATCCTATTGTTTCGCTATATTTTTTTCTATACATGTTTTTTCCTTAGTCATTTTTTGGTACTAAACATTTCTAAGAATGAGTCAACGCCCATGTTATTTCTGTTGTTATTGGGCCTGGATTTCTGGAATGAGCTTCAGTATATTATAAAACATGTCCAGGTCTTAGAGACCCAGATTTGACTCGGGCTTTCACTTGATAGCCCAGCAGACATACGAGCATAGTCTAGGCCCACACAACTTATCAGGCCTAGACTTATTTGAGGTTAAGAAGAAATGTAAATAAAACAAACATACAAAACTAAGAATGAAATCAGAATGCTTTTATTTATCAGAAAAAGGGAAGCCAATGTACAAGATGATCAATGTTAACCCTTGATTATGACTAACTCCTATACATGAGCACTAGCTATTCGAATTCTTTTGTTTTCTGCTATATGACTTACCCAGCATTGAAACTATTGAACTAATGAATTAAGAGAAAGAAGCTATTCAACTATGAAGTTTTAATTAAACAGTCCAAATAGAGCTAATGATAGCCAAATCACCTAAGACTAATTGATTAGTGGTATACATACGAGGTTAAGTTACTGGATTCTCTACGATTTAAACTCGTTCATTATCACATACTTAGTTGTAAATACCTCATCACTTCTATTAATTGTTCTTCCCATTTTGAACTTGTCTACCTCTATATGTGAATTTACAGACGTGATTAATTACTGATATTAGTACAAACCAAGCTTATTTGATCCCACAAATCTGGTTTTAATTGAATTATTACTTTATTTTAATTGTTTCTTTGTTAAGCCCATTCAAACCTAGCTATTGGTTTCAAATCAGATTACCTATGTGAATTGGCCGAGCTTATTGTTAGCGATTCATATTAGAATCATTCGACCTTATTTTAAAGGTTTTACCTATTCAACTAAGTGATTTACTACTATGACTACACTACCACTAATATACTAGCTATTACACTGTTTTGTTTTTGTTTTTCCGCTATTATATAGTATACTACAATTAAAACTATAGATCTACATTAATACTAAACAGCTAATGAAAATATTAAACTACAAAATACATAATAATGTATGAATCAAAACTGGAACTTCATTTTTATTTAGCAATCCATCATTACAGCTTCATTTGAACATAAGTGTACCTGAATCAGCAAATGGAAACCAATGAGTTCTAGGGGATTAAGTAAGTAATTCAGCAACAGACTCAAGCAGCAATGCAACATTGGGAGATTGAATATCAACAAACAAAAAACCACAGCAACAGCAAATAGAAATCCTAGCAAAACTCGAGCAGAAAACCACAAGAACAGACGACTACCAAGGTGCTCTCACTCGAAAAATGCAGGCTAACTTATTTGCTATTAACTATTTTCACTCTGAATTTTTCTCTCCAAATTCCAGCCCTTATTTCACTCTTTTTGGGGGTGTATATAGGTGTAGGAATGGCAGATTTCTTGGGAAAAAAGAATGGGATTAAATCCCAATTCTCCCCCTTTAAAATTGCTAAATTTATACTTAGACCCCATTTTCAGTTAAAAGATCCCTTCGAGCATGTGCTGGAAAGTTCTTTTTTATTCCATTTCTAGGCTTTTACCAAAGTATCCTTGTTGGTTAGGGATTTTTACTGATTTCCCTTTTTAGGGAGACCATTTATACCCTTTAATCTCTACAAAATTGCAGAAATCAGGGGTACAAATGTCTCCTATATCCCTATGTATTCTATGTAATTCACTATATCACCAATTTGGTTTCCTTTTATGCCCTTAATGACATTGCTGATTTACCCGACCTACCTAGGTCAGGTTTTCAGTATTTTTGGATTTATTTAACTAATGGCCAGTCCTTGCATTAGTATTTAAGGACTAGCCAGTTCTACTTTAAGGAACTATTTCAATTTTAACCCTTTTTATTTCATTTTCAGTTAATTAAGACCTTTTTATTTTATTTTTAAACCAATTGCAGGACTAGCCTGCTTTATTGTTGTATTTGACCTATTTAAGATTTAGCCAGTCTCAAGTTGAGACTTGGCCTAGGTAATTGAAACTCATTTGCTGAACACAGGCTGGGCCAAAGCCTTTGCAGACTTAGCCACCTGTGATTCAGGGCTCAAATGAGCCTCGGTGAGTCTGTACTTGCAGACTTGCACCACTTGTTACATAACTAGCCTATTTTACTGGACACAGGCTGAGCTAAGGCCTTTGCAGACTAGCCACCTGTGATTCAGGGCTCAAATGAGCCTTGTTAAGTCTGAACTTGCAGACTTGCACCATTTGTTACACAACTAGCCCTTTTAAGGTAGGCCAGTGTGCTGGACCTTGTAGAGTTGGTCAATTTGCATAATTGACCACTCTTTGGTCACTTATTCATCTTATGGCCTTATTGTTATTTGATTTTCAGTTTTAAACCTATTTTAAAACTAACCATTTTATGATACTAAGCACCAACAGCTATAACCAATTCCCCTAAGGTTAATGAGTATTCATCACATGCTCACATTAACAAAAACTATTGCAAACTCAGTCATTTTCAACATGCAATTGCACACATAGCCACATGATACGAAATATTGTGCATTAATCAATTAAAACTCAGAAGGGAAAATTTGATAGTGTTGAATCTTAATCAATCAATTCACATATCCCAAGTTCATATGGCAAAGTGTCAATCAATATCAATTAGACTTAATTATAACCAATTCATGTCAGATGATAATTGAAAAACCCCAAAACCTTTAAGGTTCATGGGCATAGACACGCATAGAAGCTAAACCTCATAAAACAGTCAATAATAGATGAAACATGGCTCATTTTTAGACACAAAGACCACAAAATAACATAAACATGGTAGCCAGGGATCTATTTTCAAGTACTAACCCTAGCTTTGATATATATATATATATATATATATATATATATATATATATATATATATATATATATATATATATATATAAGATAAAAATAAAGAATAGAAGGGTCATGGGAAAACAGTGAAGAAGAATCCTAACATCTATCATGCCAAGTAACAGAAAAAGAAGTAAAATCTGATTAACATGCTTATTTTAGCAGATGAAGGAACAGAAGAGGTGGTATAAACCAATTATTAAAGAAAAATTCTGGTTTTAATCAGGAGATTTAGGGGAATAGACAAAGATAAAGTAAAATAACCTTAATATAGGAGACAAACGGTTAATCCCAACACTAAGCATGAAAAGAGCCAGAAGAGAAGAACATTCAAACTATTGAGAGCTAACGAAGATAAACTAATTCAGAATGAGAGTCAAAAAACTTAAACATGCAAAGAAGATATCTAAGACTAATACTAACAGAGGACGAAAAAGAAGAAAGATATCAAGGTCAAATCTTCAAAACAGAGAATCAAAACAAAATCCAAACAAACGAGATAAACATAGTATAAGAGATGAATAACAATAACTAGAAAACATGTAAGGAATCATAAAGAGAGGAATAGTCATGCTGTTGAAAAACTAACAGATCAGAAATCACAATACTAAGAAGATGAAGAAGCACAAGATGAAAGATAGATCTTTTGACTCAGAAGAAACAGAACATGATTTGCAACAAACAAAACAGAAGAACAACGAGATGAATAGAAGATCCTAGTACTAACTAGATCTTCCAAACCAAAGAAACAAAAACAGTCAAAACAAGAGAATAACATGGAGATGAACAAGATGAATAGAAGATCCTAGTACTAACTAGATCTTTCAAGCCAAAGGAACAAAACAGTCAAAACAGGAAAATAACATGGAGATGAACAAGATGAACAGAAAACCCTAATACTAAATAGGTTTTTCGAATCAGGGAAACAAAAACAAACAGAAAAGCATTTAAAAACTGAAGAACAAAAAGGAAGCAAATAGATTCAAAGAGTGAGGGGACTTAGCTTTGCAGGGCCGGCCCCTTGAGCTTCCCTTCACTCTTTTCACTCTCTTCGTTCAGGCTTCTCAGACCCTTTTCTTTATTATTTTTTTTTCTTTATTTCTTTTTGGTTTCTTTTGGACTTCAAGATGAAGCCTTTTTGGGATTTTTGTTTGGAGTGGGGGGGGGGTATTTGGAAAGGTAAAGGTAAGATCTTTGCAAGGGCTTGGGTTTGAGTCGCCGGAGTTAGGGTTCCGGCGACTTCTTTTTGGATATTCAACGGGATCGGGGTATATTCGAAGGAAACTAAGGTTGTGGGGGGTTAGATCAGGTCATGGTGGTTCTTTTGGCGTTGGTTTGGAGAGGGATCTCATGGTTTGTGGTCACTGGAGGTAGATTCCGGTGACCAGCAGATCAAGAACAGGGGGGGTTTCTTGGTTTTTCAGGGTTCCGAGGGGTGTTTGAGGTGAAGAATATGAAGAAGAGAAGAGGGAAGGTGAAAGGGGTGGCCGGAGACCACCGTGGGAGGTGGTGGCCTCCATGGCCGATGAGGGTTGCAGAAGAAGTGAAGAAGAGATGATGAAGGAGAAGAGAGAAAGGGGGCGGCTATGGTTAGGATATTTTACAAATGAGTGATCTCAAATCGACCGAAGCCTTAAATAGTCGAAGGAGCTAAGGTGATCTGGGTCGTTGGTTTGATGAAGATCAACAGCCATCAACAGCATTACTAAAGAGGCGTCGTTTTATTACAAATGAAGCCCAGGCTGTTGACCATTAGATCAATTCAAACGGACGGATGAGATCTGATCTCGCATTTTAGTTAATTAATTAATTTTGCTAATTATCTCAGCCGTTGGATTTGTCATGATGAACGGCTGAGATCACTTGCTTCTTAATGAATTGGACCTGACCTTTGGGCTTAGGGACTAGGACGGCCAATTGGGTCATATTTGGCTCAGTCTCACTATACTATGTATTTTCTTTTTTGTATTTTCCTGATGTTTTAATTATTTTTTATGTATTTTCTTTTGGTATTTTATTTTCTTTTCTTTTTTTATTATTTAAATTGGCTAACTTCCTTCTTTCACTAATTTTATGCGATTTTTTGGCAATTTTCTACCATATAATTTTTATTTTTCGCTAATTAAGGCTATTTTTTGTCAATTTTCCTTTTTTTTAACTACCTATTTTTTTTTTAATTTTTTTCTAATTTCTAATTATTCAAATACACAAAGTGTGGCTAATTTCAAACAAGGCATGCAATTATACTCAAAAATATTATTTTATTTTAATTTGGGAATTTAATTACATAGTGCAAAAATCATGTGCTCACAACGAGAGGTCGACACTTAATAGGTTCAAGTAATATAATAAAGTATTATGCTAAGCATGGTTGGCACAAATAATCAACAGCTTGTAGCAAGAGGTAATAAGTCATATTCTTAACAATTTTACTATTAACCGTATATATTTCAAGTATTTAGTAGAACAAGACATAGATAAGATTTCACATAGATATCATGCACACTTTATGCCGAGGTCGACTCCCCGATCTAATAGAAAATAATTGTGCACTGTCAGGGGGTCGAATGGCATGAACCATAGATGCATATATTTCAATCGAGGTGATCGGCCTGATCCACAAACATCAATTATCAAGAATGAATACAAGAATGCACATTTATATTCAAGTCATTCATACAAGTGCTCAACAATGCATATGTTCGTTTATTGTCATTTTCAATTCTCTAGCATATCCTAAATGATCACATTGGCAAGATAGTATAAATAATACACAAATATAGCATGATACAGGTCCTAGACTATCCGTAAAATTAATATAATAGTAGCTATGCACGGAATCTCGTCACCTAGTGCATACGTAGCCCCCACATTTAGTAGCAAATTATTCAATTGTTACACCTATGGGGATAATTCTGTCTTACAAAGTTAGAAAGGACACTCACATCGCTCCAAAGTGCACTTCCAATACTAAGAACGAGTCCAAATCCTCAATTTGGAGCCGAACGATCCAAAACTAGTTAAATGAGGTAGGAACTAATCAATATAAGCTCATAGAATCATATTCTAGCTATTTAAGCAATTTCCCAACCCATACCACAAGTTTCCTAAAATCCGATCCTGGACCCACGTGCCCGGATTTTAAAACTTTTCGAAGAAAGTTGTTCTCTATAAGCTAAAGATAAATAATATATACTAATTAATTTCATAACCAATTTTGTGGTAAATCCTAAGTTTTATTAAAACCTTAGGTCTAGCTCTAACATCTTGATTTCCAAATATTTAGGTGTTAATCTATCCAAAACTCAAGTGTTAAACTTATAAATGAGGGGGATGAACTTACCTCATGATGCTATGTGGAAATCCCTTCTCAAGAGCTCCAAAATCGCTCAATACTCGTGTGCCAAATGGTCAAATGGTCAAAAATGGCTGGAGCTCGAATTAAATGAACCCCACTGCTTCAGCATTTTCCGTATCTGTGATCAGGGGACCGCATCTATGGTCCCGCATCTGCGAAAAGAGACCACATCTGCGGAATCTGCTAAAAGGACTAGGGCCGCTTCTGCAATCTTGAAGTCACTCCTACTACTAAAGAGTCGTTTCGGCAGTTTGACCAGGCTAGCTCAGGGCCGCATCTACGAGGCTACGACCACTTCTGCGGTCTCGCATCTGCGGTCGACCAACCGCAGGTGCGATTATGACAGAAGCATATGCTTCAGCATTTCCCAACATTCCCAACTTCACTCGAGCCTCGTTCGTTTGACGCTTGGGGCTCTCGAGTCCCATCCGAACATACCGACAAGTCTAAAATCACAATACGGACCTACTCGAGACTTTGGAACACCCGAAACAACACTAAATCTAAGAATCACCCCTAAAATAAAATGAATCGAACATATGAACTTCAAGTTCTTAATTTTCCTCTAACGACTCAAAACGCATTTAAACTACTCTGATTGACACCAAATTTTGCGAGAAAGTCTTAAATGTTATATCAATCCTGTACCGGGCTTCAAAACCAATATATGAGCCCGACACTCATGCGATCAATCATTAATTAGTTTCTTTAAATTCTTAAAATTTTAGTTTAACAATTTCTAATAAAATTTTATTACTCGGCTAGGGACCTCAAAATTCGAATTTGAGCATACGTCCAGGTCTCATATCTTCATACGGACCCTCCGAGATCGTCAAAACACCAGTCCGGGTCTGTTTTCTCATAATATTGACCAAAGTCAAACTTGACCTTTTAAGAAAATCTTAGGGAATCAAATGAGCATATTTCAACCCAAACTCTTCCAAATCTCGAATCAACCATCTCCGTTGTCGTAAATTGGTTAAAGCAAGCGAGAGAAGTTGTATTTAGGGGAAATGGATTCTAAATAGTAAAACGACTTTAAGTAGATCATTGTCCTCTCAAAAGGGGACTTTATCCAACAATCCTTGGCTTAGCCTTGGAATGTGTCCCTATATTGGCACTAATTCAACATTCGAACCAATCTCCATGATCTCTACTAATAACTCCCAAATTATTTGACATATCAAAAATAGATTCATAACATAATTTCCTTAAAGAATTTATTTTTATCAAATCGTGACTTTCATAGCCAATCCAAACCCTTAGAACAAAATTAAATGAATAAACTTTTTCATGTTAAAACCTTTAGTAATTAACATTAATCTAAAGATACAACAAGTTCGTCCTTTGTTAAAATTTTAAAAGATAAACTTTTTCATGAAAATATATCTGTAGCACTCGAAAATTTTATACTCTTATCAACAAATAAGTTTTAATAAAACCTATAAGAATTTCCTAAAGTGTCAGTTTTCCAATAAGTTTTGAAAATAAAATTTTTATAATATTATGTGACACTTCATAGGAAACAATTTATAAACATGGTGAAATCTTTTCCTCTTGTCTTACAAGTACGGATGCACATTTTCAAATAATATAATATATCAACTTAAGACATGCTTTTAAAGAGAATCCCTCAAAAAGAATAAGTATGAATCAACTTACCTCAAACTTCAAGCTCCAAAAACTACTACAATGCTCCAATTAATTAAAATGTCCAAATATATCCCACAATTCAATATCTACCATTAGATATCATAGCTACATCAAACAAATATGAAAAGGTTCATAATTATCTATTTGGACTTCACAATTTGACAACAAGCATCTAACCATACTAAATCATCAAATAGGCTCACCTATTAACCTATTCAATTCCATTCTTATTGTTTAATACTCATTTGGAATCATTAATAATAATACATTAATTACCCAACTTCATCAAGTCACTATTTATTATCTTCTCCAACAAAACCCTAGGGTCAAGAACACTCATTTCAAGAATAACTAGTGTTGTATCTTGTCCAAATGGTGATTATCTATTCAATTCATTCATCAATTAAGTTATCAAATCTACTGGAATAATTAAAAACTCAAAACAATTTCTTTTATATCAATCCATCACTATTCATCTTCTTTTTTGCCTAAAATATTATTTTCAAGACCCACTCTTAGGGCTCATACAATATCCCATTATAATTTCAAATAAAATTTATGACCATGCTACCCATACTCCAGTATGACATATATATATATATATATATATATATATATATAACCTATTGGCGGAAAAATCTCACTTTTCCTCTTTTTGATGTTCTTGAAGATTCAACCCATTTCTAATGGATTTGATCCATAGTAGTGTTAGTGTTATCACTAAATGATATAATATAATCATCCTTGTATCAAAATAACTTATCATGAAGTGTATCTATAGTGGAGGAGCTCATCTTTCTCTCCAGAAATCGATTCTAAGTTGAAGAACTAACTTTTTCTCTCTCTAAACCCCTTGTTTCTGCCCCTTTAAAATGGGCTCTAAAGCGGTGTAGCCTACGCAGGTTGCATAGCTTGTTGCATAGCTACACTACCTTCTTCTTGTAAGAAGCCCATAACTCATTGTAGAAATATCCAAATGTCGAATAGTTTGAAATATTAGAAACTAGAAATGTAGAACTTTAATTTGATAGGCCGTATACCATATAAAACTTCATATCTTGAGATTTGTGCTCGTTTTGAAGTTAAAGACTTGTGCTAACTCACTTGACACTTTATCCCAATATATAATTTTCATCTTGACTTAGCCTTAGGGATTTTCTTAAACCATAAACCATAAACCATTTCTAATATACCTCATACACATATTATCATATTCAAGTGATATCATTTATATCATTAGCCCTTGTTCACAGAGACGAACCCAGGATTTAAAGGTAGCGGGTGCACTGAGACAGTACCTTAACAATATTTATAGGCATTAGGGTCACGACGGAAATAATTACTCGATGGCTTTAGGCGGACTAATAGTGGAAGAGCTCATCTTTCTCTCCAGAAATCAATTCTAAGTTGAAGAACTAACTTTTTCTCTCTCTAAACCCCTTGTTTCTGCCCCTTTAAAATGGCCTCTAAAGCTGTGTAGCCTACGCAGGTTGCATAGCTACACTACCTTCTTCTTGTAAGAAGCCCATAACTCATTGTAGAAATATCCAAATGTCGAATAGTTTGAAATATTAGAAACTATAAATGTAGAACTTTAATTTGATAGGCCATATACCATATAAAACTTCACATCTTGAGATTTGTGCTCGTTTTGAAGTTAAGACTTGTGCTAACTCACTTGAAACTTTATCCCATTATATAATTTTCATCTTGACTTAGCCTTAGGGATTTTCTTAAACCATAAATCATAAACCATTTCTAATATACCTCATACACATATTATCATATTCAAGTGATATCATTTATATCATTAGCCCTTGTTCACAGAGGCGGGCCCAGGATTTAAAGATAGCGGGTGCACTAGAACACTACCTTAACAATATTTATAGGCAGTAGAGTCACGATAGAAATAATTACTCGATGGCTTTAGGCGGACTAATAACTAGTGGTTGCATATGAGCTTTGAAAATTAAGGAAGAAGTTTTTTGTATGGAGAGAGATAATTATAGAAGAAGTTTTTGATGTAAGAATTTAACTAAAAGTAAAAGGGGTGGGTCCATCGAAAAAAACTAAATCAAATACAGTATAGTAGTGGCGTTGAAATTACCAAATGCGACCCAATCAAAAATATTAGTTTTATTGTTGAACCTGAGATTCGAACTTGGGTCTTAAAAAAACCAACTACTGACAAATCAACTTTTCTACCCAATCTTTATGATTAAGGGTGCAACATAATATATTTGTAGGGATCCTTCTTGTATTAACTTATATATATATATATATATAATATTTTTAGCGAGGCCAACGGGTGCCCGTACCCCATCCCCAAGCGTAGGTCGGCCCTGCTTGTTCACCCATAAATTAATATAATTAGCACATTCCGATCTTCTTTAAAGCCTTTAAATATTTCAAAATTTTCCGGGGTGTTACATTTGGTTTGTTTCCAAGCAACTATTTTATCCTCAATCCGCACATATGAAGAACAAAATTTTCAAATTAAAAATCCCATTTTGCACAACCAGAATCAGAACCAAAGAATATGCATCTTATTTCTTTCTAGACCTGCATATCAAAATCGGACATGCATGTAGAAAATTTGGCAAGAGATTATTCAAAATAGAATAGGGAAACCAATATCTAAAAAATGGATAAAACTTCGAATTAAAGAAATCTGCTAAAGCCAGAACACGACACACAAGAATGAAAATACCAAATATGATGTAAAATTTAGGAAAAAAGAATTCATGAATTCGGTAACGAGAAAGAGGAGAGAACTCAAACATATAGATTTAGAGAAGCCTGGAAGAATTTAAAAACTCACCCCAAACAAAGATGACACCCAAACTCTTGAAGTAAGCCGATAATTGCAGAGAGCAGTTGCGAAGATATAGATAATTTCGTAGAGAGCTATAACATCTGACATACACATGGTTTGGTAAAGTAAATACATAGAACACGTTTTGATGCCCAAATATAAAGTACCATTTATAGTGCATTTTGTACAATTCAAAATTGTTTTGTTTGTACACCCTCTTCTTAGTTATTTATAGTACTCCCTATGTTTTAATTTAGATGACACACTTTTCTTATTAGTCCGTTATAAAAAGGATGACACATTTCTATAATTAAAAATAAATCAACTTTAAACTCTTCATTTTATAGCTTTTATAATCATACAAATATTATGGTCCCACAAAACGTTTACCTCTTGAGCTTTTAAGACCATAAATTTTAAAAGCCTTCTTTTTTCTTAAACTATGTGTCGAGTCAAACTACCTCATCTAAATTGAAACGAATGGAGTAGAAAAACTCAAAAATTAAGAATACATTCATTGATCATGCTAGGCATTACATTTATCTAGTGTAACAACTAGAGCACTATTGATGAATTATTTTTAGTTGAGTTGTTAATATGGGTCGGGCCGAGTAGCCAAGCGCATGTGGGCTTTAGCAATTGATATGTTGGGCTAGGCTAGCGCATCATTTTGTTGGCTAGAATTGCCCATCATTTTGATGAGTCTTATAATGGTCAACCCACTCCAGTGTTATGTGGGTCGCGGGCTCCCACATGCTGGCATATTATTTTATAAAATATAGTTTTATATTTTTTCTTTAAGTTCTTGTCACGACCCATTTTCCATAATAGGTTAAGATGTCACCCGACACCGTTGTCAGGCCATCCAATGCGAAAGTATAATTAAGTTCTCTTTTATTTTTTCCAAAAACAAAGCATAATAGATTTTTCAAAGTTAAAGCTAAAGCCAAGAGATATAACACTGCATTAAAATAGTTAAACAACCTAAAAATGAATGTCTACTAACGTGTGTACCAGAACCTGGTGTCACAAGCTACGGGCAACTAGTAAAATATATACAAAAGAATAATATATTATCCTACTGTTTAAATCGGGATACACAGACACAAAACAAAAAAAATACAAAGAGAGACTTCTTCGGCTGCGGATCGACATGAAAAGGGAAGCAACTCACCATAGAAGCCCCGGATATGCTCACTGAAACGCACCAGAATGATGCCCAGATCCACCTGCCTCAAATCATGTACATTTAAGTACAGAAGCTTAGCATGAGTACATAAACAACATGTACCTAGTAAGTATCCCATCTAATCTCGAATAAGTAGAGATGAGAGGTCGGTTTGATACTTACTAAGGTCAAGATAATAAGATAACAGTGTGAGATATACAACATAAGGCTCTCCAATAATACAAGTTTAAAAGATAAGTCATGTTTATGTTCTTGACCATAATTAAATTACCATTTTTCCCTTTTTTGTATCAAACAAGTGATCATGTCATGTATACAAGTAAGCATATAAATCATGTGCAATCATGCCGAGGTCGACGGCCCGCTCCAACAAAAAATAAATTGTGCACTGCTGAGGGTCGAGTGGCCCGAACCATAAATGCATCTATTCTCACTGAGGCGATCGCCCGATCCATAATCATCAAAAAACATCAAGAATGCACATAAGGCTCAATTATATACAAGGAAATTCCTACCAAGGCTCAACAAGCTCATATTCACTCTTAATTTCCTCAAGTCTCTAGCAAATCATAAATGATCGTATTGGTAATTTAAAATAAAAAATATTCTCCAATTAGACATGATGTGGGTCCCAAACAGTTATTATTATAGTAGCTACGCACGGACTCTCGTCACATAGAATGTACGTAGCCCCCGCATTTAACAACAATTACTCATTTATAATCCTATGGGAATAATTCCATCTTACAAGGTTAGAAAGGAGACTCACCTCACTCCACAGTGCACTTCCAATTTCCAAGAACGAGCCCAAGTCCTTAATTCGAAACCGAAAAATCCCAAATTAATCAAACGAAGTAACAACTAGTCAATAAAGGCTTACAATGTTGAATTCTAACTATTTAAGTGATTTTCCAACCTTTCCTACAAGTTTCCTAATTTCCGACCCTGGGCCCACGTGCCCGGATTCGGAGATTTTTGGAAGAAAATTGTTCTCTATCACCTAAGGATCACAATTATATAATTTCTAGCTCATTACATGGCAAATTATGTGGTTAAATCTTAGTTTTATTCAAACCCTAGGTCTACCTTTATCCCTTGATTTTTACTTAATTTTTAGCATTAAATCTACTTAATAAACATGTATTTAGACTAAGGTGGATGGGGATTACTTACCTTGTGAAGCTATGACGAAACCCTCTTATTGGAAGCCCCCAAATCGCCTAAGTGTTGTGAGAAGTGTGGAATAAATGAGCTTGAGCTCGAATTAAATGATGTCCACTACAACAATTTTCGCTTTTGCAGCTAATGGGACTGCTTCTGTGGTCCCGCATCTGTGAAACGAAAGCCGCTTCTACGTAACTGGGAGATTGGGCCAGACCACTTCTGCGATCTAGGGGTTGCAGAAGCGGAACCGCTTCTGCGGTCCCTGGGTCGCTTCTGCGATTTCCTAGAGCCTGGCCCTTTTTCGCTTATATGATCAGTCGACCGCATCTGCAGTCCTGCTTCTGCGGTCCAAGAACCGCAGAGGCAGTTATGACAGCAGCAGTAATCTCAGCCCTTTTCTATGTTTCCAACTTCACTTGAACCTCGACCATTTGACGCTCAGGGCTCTCGAGCCCCGCCCAAACATACTAACAAATCTAAAATCATGAGGCTGACCTACTCGAACCCTAGAAACACTCAAAATAACGCTAAATTGAAGAATCACACCCGAAAACCCAATGTTTCAAATCATTGAATTTCAAGTTCTTAATTTTCTTCCAACGAGTCAAAATGCCCTTAAACTACTCAGATTGACACCAAATTTCACGGGTAGGTCTTAACTGATATTTTGGACATGTACCAAGTTTCGAAACCACAATCCTAGCCCAGTACCTAGGAAAACAATTATTTTTTAGTTTATTTAAATATTTAAAACTTCAATTTAACAATTTCATAGAAAATATCATTACTCGGGCTAGGGACCTCGGAATTCGATTTTGGGCATACACCCAGGTCCCATTTTCCCACGAACCCTCCGAGATCGTTAAATCATGAATTTGGGTCCATTTCCCAAGAAATTTGACTGAAGTCAAACAAGCCCTTTTAGGGAAACTTAAAGAAGCAATTGGACTTATTCTTACTAAAAACTCTTCCAACTTCCGAACCACCCGTCCCCGCAAGTCATAAATTAGTTAATGCAAGTGCGGGAAGTATTATTTAAGGGAACGGGGTTCTAAAATACAAGATGGCCAGTTGGTTCATTACATTCTCCACCTCTTAAACAAACGTTCGTCCTCGAACGAACATAGAAAAGTTCCTGGACTGCTGAATACATGGGGATATCTGCTCTACATGTCCTCCTTGGACTCCCAAGTCACCTCCTCAACCGGTTGGCCCCTCGACTGGACCTTCACCGTGGAAATCCTCTTGGAACTCAACTGACAATCTTGTCTATCAATAATGGCGATCGGCTCCTCCTTGTAGCCCAAGATCTTCTAACTGAATGGTACTGAAATCCAATACATATGATATGTCGGCATGATACTTCCGAAGCATCGATACATGGAAAACTGGATGAACTCCCATAAACTGGGAGGTAAGGCAAGCTTATAGGCAACCTCTCCAACTCGCCTCAATACCTCAAAGGGACCAATAAACCTTGGGCTTATCTTGCCCTTCTTTACAAACCTCATAATTCCCTTCATTGGCGAGACTTTCAAGAGAACTTTCTCGCCAATCATGAATGATACATCACGCGCCTTCTAATCTGCATAACTCTTCTGCCTGGACTGAGCTGTGCGGAACCTCTCCTGAATCAACTTTACCTTATCCAAGGCATCCTGAATCAAGTTTGTACCAAGTAACTTAGCCTCACCAGGCTCAAACCACCTGATAGGAGAATGACAACGCCAACCATACAATGCCTCACACATGGCCATCTCTTTGCTGGACTGATAGTTTTTATTATATGCAAACACTACCAGAAAATGGGCCTATCGGAACGGATGTTTTGGTAACGGTTCAGAAACCGTTCCTATAGATTAATTATTGGAACGGTTCTAACCGTTGCAATATTACATGGGTCATACTAGAACACTATGACTACAAAACCGTTGCTATTAATTAGAAACCGTTCCCATAGGATTTTATTTTTGCAACGCTTATGCTAACCGTGCCAATAAATATATTTGTTGCCACGGATCTTGGAAAAAATGCAATGGGAACGGTTGTTATTTCCCTCCTAAAATTTTGGATCCTTGAATTTTCGTAAAACTCGCGCTAGAACCCCTATTTTTACATAATTTTATTTTCTCTTAATTAATTTCTATACCTAATAAAATTAAAAACAACTAAAGGCTATCTAAATTCATCCTTCTCAAAAGGGACTTCTCCTAGAACGACAACCATCGAAAGGCAGCCATCAACCGCCGACTCTGCCACCATCCCGCCGTCAACCTCCGCAATAGAACCTCCGACTCTATAACAGCTACGGCCATCCATAACAACCATAATCCCGCCGTCAACAAAATCGTTCCAGCTCTTCGACTAGATCTAAGATTTGATTTTCATCTTTTTTCACCCATAAACTTTATCTCCTCCACCTGAAACAACCACCTCCTTCTATTAATCCAAGCTCCACATTTAAATAATCCCACAATTTTAGGGTTTTATCTCGACTAAGCTCGACCACCTCCTTTTGTAATTTCTCAATAGTTAAGCCATAATTTGCAGATTCCATTAGTGAGGAAGAAATTGTAATCGATAGTTCTGGGATAAAACGCGATAAGTTTTTTTAATTTGTTTTTAATTTAAATTTTAGATAACCACATTCGATAGTTGTGTTTTTGAATGAAGATTTTAGTATTAATGTTCGTTATTATCCGATTCAACTGATTTTATATTTGGGAGTATTTGAGCGACATAGTGTGATTAAGTGGAGATTAAACACACTGGTGCATGTCTTCTTATTGTGCTTGAAATTGTGAATTTCATTGAAATTTTGCTTTACTTTGGTACAATTGATAAGTTTTGATTCTACATTTTGTTAGATATATCACTGTTTGATTCAGTTGTCTTTGTTAAAAAAAACTTTCTTGTTCAACTTAGCTTTAAAGCTGTGAATTTTTTCTACTGAAGCTTTTATTCTAAGTTGGAGTTGTTAGGATTTTGTTGTACTGTAATTTCTCCCTTTTTGTTCTTGATATCTATGAGTTCTTAGCATATATGTGACTTTACTTAGCACAGTTTAATATCTTAAGGTGAGCAAAAACATGAATATGCTTGCTTGTTACAAGTAGATATACATGTCCCTTATTTTGCTACGCTAATAATTTTTCTAATGGTTAGTAACCATAAGGTGAGCAAAAACCTGAATATGCTTGCTTGTTACAACCATAACATGATTTTTCTGATATAAGCATGCATGTTTGATTGTTGAGGCCCGTCCCTTCTCCAACATCCTCTTCTGGTTCAGTTGTCCAAGTCTTCAAGTGTGAAACCAGGTCATTAGAATTATAAATACCGTTTTCTTCCAGCACTAGATAACTGTGTGTTGTTCTGTTTAAGCTGATTCCTATTTTTTGGTCTTCAATGAAGGTGTTGGAACAAACAAGTGATCAAGTCTCCAGGTCTTGTTTAAGGTATTGAATTATGTTACATGTTTTTGTCGTTATATAAATAATGTGTGATCCTATGGAATTAGAAGATTGCTGGCTATGTGACTATTAGGGGTGAAAAGGGCAATGCGTCTTTGGCACCTAATGACCAGTAGGATACTCCTCCATCCGGCACCTAATATTAGAGGTGCTCTTGCACCATAGTGGTAACATGTATATTTAGGCTTTACATGTATCATGCATTTTCATAGTTGTACATAGGTAGGTGTAGTGCATCAGAAATTCTTGTAACATCTGCAGACTCAAGAGTTCGGGTGGTTGATGGTACTGATCTTGTTCACAAATTTAAAGGTACATTTAAACTACTATAATTACTTTATAAATCTGGTCTAAAGCTGAAGTGAGTGATCATGTAAATAATTACTTTATTGATATGGGTCCTAAATTTTAACAATCTTGTGTTATTCCTTGAGAAAAGAAACAGTAGGCCAAAAGTTATAGTAGAAAGTTTATATTGGATGTTGAGTTTCAAAATCCATACAATAACATAGCATCTATTTCTTAATCTGACATGGGGTAACTGAGTGTTTATCTGGTACACTATTACAGGTGAAGAAAATTTCAATCGCCAGAAAGTTTTGACCCATAAGGCAATCCGTTAGAAATCTAACTTCAGGTAATTTTTCTTTTCTAATTTGGGCATTATATTCTATAATCGTTCTTTTATTCTTTAAGCTTTATGTTTTAGCAGTGTATATGATTTCTTGCTTTCTGTTGATGTTTTGAACCCAAATTATTTAGGTTTAATTTTCAGCTATCATTACGCTATTGTTAATGATAAGCAAGAAGTAATTTTGACCTGTTTGGCATTACGCTATTGCTAAAGAAAAAAAATCTTGATTGGTCGATGTTGCCTGTTGGTAGTTGTTTTATAGCAGACCTCTGAAGTATGTTTCTCTTATAGTTTTGTGTCTGGTCCCTCAATGCACTTATCATGTCTAATATGATTTACATTGGTGCACCTTTCTTAACTAATACATGCTTGAAAGCATGTGAATTACAGGAAGTATTGTGCTTCTGGTGCTATATTCATACTGACTTCTGAATTTTAATTTTGTGTATGACATGAAAAGGTTAAATATGAAAAGTAGAAACATTTGCTTGTGTTGATCGGTTATGTGTATTCAAGTCCAATTATCCTCATCCATAGCTATCAAATGCATTAGGTTAAAGTCATGTTAATTGGTTTATCCCCTCCAAAAAAAGGGGAACAAAAAGTCATGATGATTTGCCAAATGTTTCAGGTAGAATTATAAGGTATTCTATCTAGACGTGGTTATAATTGAGCAGTTGCAATACAATTTTTTTCACTTGAAGTATTTGACTGCTGTGGTGCTTTGCAGATAATTTCTTTCCTTCAGCAAAATGCCCATCCTAGGGTTGCAGGGAGGATACCATCAGTGCCAGAGAATGTTACCGATCAGGTTTCTCTTACTATTTCATAGTGCATTTAAATTGAATGACGGTAAAGCTCTAGTAATAAAAAATACATTTTGGTTATTTGACAGATGATTACTGATTGGACCCCATTTATTATTTAGACTGATTCATTGGTAGAATATATTCTTGAGTAGTATCACACTCTTATCATTGTGGCCAGCCAGAAGCTGTTAAACCAATTCAACAGTATATGTCTTCATTGATTGGTGTATTTACCACCTGTCAGTAACATCAAGACTTAGCTGAGTTTCATTCCACATTTGTATCTTGCACAGAATTTTGTTCCTTTAGATATAATAGACCTGTATTTGATGCTGCTCATTTAAACTTCTTGCTAGACATATAGGAACATTATTGATCCTTCTATGTTAAGACTTAAGCCTATTTCAAAAAATGATTTTGCTTTTGCACTCATCAAATCAATGATGGGATTCAGTATGTCATTTCCTAGCTGATAGTAGGTTTGGTCATCTATAGATATGTAAGGTCATCATTCATCTTATAGTTCGTGGCGTGTTCGGATCATCTAATCAGGGAAATGAGATCCAACTTTTAGATCTTTAGGTTTTTGTTTCACAGAATGTAGCTTTTGTTCAATACTTACTGCATCTTAGCTATCTTGTTATCCCCAAAAAGATACTAGTATTTTCATAGAGCTGTTGTCAGCCTCTTTCGCTTATGAGCAAGCGGCCCTCAATTTAAATCATTAAACTAAATCTCGCCGGAACTAGTAACCCCTTCAACCCTAACGAGCTCACAAACCAGCGACCAAACAATCACACAAACGCTGCCGGAGCTCCGACTCTCATCTCTGTCGCCGCCTCTTCTTCACTGACCAAAGGCACACACACAGACACACGCACTGTTACCATTTCGTTCTCTCGCACCTATTGCTAATCCGAAGTGGACGAAAAATCTAGCAGGAGTGTAGAGCATTATATTTTGAGTTTGTCGGCACTGTCGAGGTTCGGATTGCCCTTTTTGCAGAGTCTTTGTTCCGACCGAGGTTCCGCTAGTCGTTCTCTATTCGTTTTCACATCTGTTCGCTTCCAACTGAACCAATATTTTGATTTGGAATCAAAAGGTGTATTGTCGAGCCTATTCTTATTAAAGGAAATTTGGAATCTCAGGTTCAGTTTCTTTTCTCTTCTGCATCTCTGTTTTAAAGCATCTTGAGCTGTGAGATTTTGTTTGGAATGGTTTTGTTTTGTAATCGAATGTCTTGCTGATAAATCTCTTCTCCATGTGTGATGCATTTAATTATGTTCAGTTAATGAGAGTCGATATTGAGCGTTTGACCTCTATGATTATATGATCTAACTGTTATTGTGGAGTTGAGTCTTCGTTTGAGTCATATTTCATCGTTGTCAAATGAACGTTTGCTTTTAGCCTTGAGATGGTATGAACTCTTGAAGGTGTCTCACCGCTGTTAATTGAAGTCGATTGGTTTTAAGTCTAAATGACTGTGTTCATTAGTTCCAGTTTCGTAATATAGACCAGTCCAAGTTTAAATGCTCAGCTCGACTGGTGCTTGTGTTGCTTTGGATATATATGACATGTTGGTGCTCAAAGTAATCAGTTCGAATCAATTGTTTTATCTTGGCATATTCGATATGAATCACTGAGTGGTCTCCCTTTTCCCTGATTCCATGATCACTTTCACATGTTCTGTTGGTTTGAAATCACTGAAGTTATCCCTCATATTGTTTGTCTTTTTTTGATTACTTGTTCATCTTCTGTTCTGATTCTAATACTGCTCAAATGTTGCTGCTTCATTTTGCAAATTATGGTATTTGTTAATTGGCAGTGATATTAAGTTTTTTTATTTGTTAAGTATTTGGTTGGACTGCTGTAGTTTACTAGTTTATAATGTTTGGTATAAGTTGCCTCTATTTAAAAAATAATGAAATCGGTGTCCAATTTAAATGTAAAAGATCATGATGCTATTAGTTGGGACGCATATTTTTCTATTTCTCCATATGTCAGCTAGGTTTTTATGCCGAGACATTATAGTAGTTGACTAGCATAAGTTTATGTAGCCTTCTTGTATTTGATCTTTAGGAAAATCTCTTATGTATTGGTATTCTTGAAGTATTTACCTATTTGAAACACAGTATACATGAACCATTTCTGTGGAGTTTTGGGAAGTTAGCAACTATCTTGATAGAATGAAGTTCAGCTTTCTTGCTTCTCGGAATTACACCTGGGACTGTGTTGAGTAGGCCATAATATAGATTGCACTCTTGGCCTATGAAAATAGACACCCAGCTTGTGTGCAAGATTAAGGTTAGTTTTGGTGCTTATTGTAGGATAAAAATATACTTGTATATCTTAATAGAAACAATTGATGTTGCTAAAATTACCATAAACAATGTCTTCTATTCTTATATATATGATGAAATGAAAAGCAAAGAAGATTAGAGTTAATTCATGGCCTAGCTTGACTAATTTTTAAAATCGTTCATGTTTTTGACAATTTTTAGATTATGTGAATTATATCAAAAAATCCATTTTGGCATTTGAAACGAGTAGTTCTCGTGAAGAGTAATAACTTTATTTATCCTTTTTTGTAGGTGGAGTAAATCAAGAAATTGAAGAAGATGATGGAAGTGAAGAAATAGACCTTACATGAGATGAACTTTGAATTGCTATAGATGAATGTTCTATAGGAACCTTTTGTTATCATTATTTTTGAGACTCTATCTTGAAATGTATTAAACTTATGCATTTGGGATAGAACATTTTCTTTATGGATAAAATATATTATTAATAGTTTCATTTTATGATTTATTTTAATTTTAGTGTTATTATATATATATAAATATTTATTAATAACAGGTGCTATATTTTTGTTTTAGCTGAACTATTACAATAGCCTACTAGAACCGTTGCAATAGGACACAATGTAAGCCTACCAGAACCGTGGCAATAGGACACAATGACCGTTGCAATAGATCCCAAAAACCGTTGCAATAGCTTAAAGAAACCGTAGTTATATCCATGCATAACCGTAACTATATGTTACATAAGTGTTCCATTAAATAATATGGCAACGGTTAAGAACCGTTGCATACACAATATAGGAACGGTTTTAAACCGTTCCAATTGGAAAAAATAAGCGTTCCAACAGAGAAAGGGAAAACCGTTGCGATAGACGTATCTATGGCCACAGTGACGAAAACCGTTCCAAGAACCGTTCCCATAGACCTATTGTCACGGCGGCTGATGGAACGGTCTCTAAACCGTTCCAATATATCTATGGCAACGGTTATATAGTTTATGGGAACGGTTTTGCATGCGTTACCGTAGGCCAATTTTTCAGTAGTGAAAATCCGCCAAGGGTAAAAACTGATCCCACTGCCCTCCAAAGTCAATCACACATGCTCTAAGCATATCCTCTAAAATCTAAATTGTCCGCTCTGACTGCCCATCGGTCTGAGGGTGAAATTCTGTGCTAAGCTCTACATGGGTCCCCAACTCACTCTGAACAGATCTTCAGAAATGGGAGTGAACTGAGGGCCTCTATCTGATATGATGGAAACCGGCACATTGTGCAACCTAACTATCTCTCGAATGTAAATTTGAGCATATCTCTCCACTGAGTAAGTAGTCGCCACTAGAACAAAATGGGCTGACTTGGTCAACCTATCCACAATAACCCACACTGAATCTTCCACAAAGTCCGTGGCAACCCAACCACGAAATCCATAGTGATGCGGTGTCACTTCCATTCCGGAATGGGCATCCGCTGAAGTAGTCCACCTGGCCTATGGTGCTCATATTTGACCTGCTGGCAATTCAACCATTTAGCTGCATACTCTGCGATGTCCTTCTTCATCCTCTGCCACCAGTAATGTTTCCTCAAGTCACGATACATCTTCGTGGCACCTGGATGAATGGAGTACCTCGAACTATGGGCCTCCTCTAGGAACCTCTCCCCCAAGCCATCAACATTAGGAACACATACACGGCCTTGAAGTCGTAACACACCATCCTTGCCAATAGAAATCTCCTTGGCACCTCCCTGAATTACCTTCTCTCTGAGGGCCGCCAAATGTGGATCATCGAACTGTCAGGCCTTAATCTGCCCCAATAACAAAGACTGAGCAACCACACATGCTAGAACTCGGCTGGGCTCCGAAATGTCCAATCTCAGAATTTTGTTAGCTAAAGACTGGATGTCTAAAGCTAATGGTCACATCTGAGTAGGAATAAACTCCAAGCTACACATACTCTCTGCCTTTCTGATCGAGGCATCCGCGACCACGTTCACCTTACCTGGATGATAAATAAAGGTAATGTCATAATCCTTTAGTAACTCAAGCCACATGTGCTGCCTCAATTAAGACTCTCTACTTGAACAAATGCTGCAAGTTGCGATGGTCGGTGCAAACCTCACATGACACCCCATACAAATAATGTCTCCATATCTTGAGAGCATGAACAATCGCCACCAACTTCAGATCGTGCACCGGGTAACTCGTCTTATGAACCTTTAGCTGACGTGAAGCATATGCAATAACTCGCCTATCTTGCATTAATACACATCCCAAGCCAATGCGAGAAGTGACACAATACACTGTATACATCCTGAACCGGAAGCCAATATAAGAACTGGTGTCGTAGTCAAAGCCGTCTTAAGCTTCTGGAAGCTCTCCTCACAATTGTCGGACCAACAGAATGGGCACCCTTTTGGGTCAATCTGGTTAGAGGTGATGCAATATTTGAAAAGCCCTGCACAAATCGTCGGTAATAACCTGCCAAACCCAGGAAACTCCTTATCTCGGGACGTGGCCAACTCTGAATTGCCTCAATCTTCTGGGATCCACTTTAATACCCTCCCTCACACTACATGCCCCAAAAATGCCACTGACTCCAGCCAAAACTCGCACTTGGAGAACTTGGCATAAAGCTGATGCTCTCGCAAGCTTTGAAACACTACTCTCAGATGCTGCTCGTGCTCCCCCAGGCTACGTGAGTATATCAAGATGTCATCAATGAAGACGATAAAAATAAATCAATATAAGGCCTGAACATCGTGTTCATCAAATCCATAAATGCCGCTGGAGAATTAGTCAAGCCAAATGACATCACTAAAAACTCATAGTGGCCATATCTTCTCCTGAATGTGGTCTTCGGAACATCTGAATCCTGAATCTTCAGCTGATAATACCCTGACCTCAAATCAATCTTAGAGAATACCCTAGCACCCTGCATCTGGTCAAACAAATCATCAATACGGGGCAATGGATACTTGTTCTTGATGATGACTTTGTTCAAATGGTAGTAATCAATGCACATCCGCATAGTCCCATCCTTCTTCTTTACAAATAGCATTGGTGCACCCCAAGGTGATACGCTGGGCCTAACAAATCCCTTTTCTAGCAACTCCTCCAACTGTTCCTTTAGCTCATTATGAGCCATACGGTATGGCAGAATAGATATAGGTAAGTGCTTGAAGCCAAATCAATACAAAAATCAATATCATGATCTGGAGGCATGCCAGGAAGATCAGAAGGGAAAACATCAGCGAACAGTCGAACCACATGCACTGAATAGATCATCGAGAATTCGCGATGGTGTCTCGCATATAAGCTAAATAGCCGAACACCCCTTCTCCACCATGCGCTGAGCCTTAAGGAAAGAAATAACCCTGCTAGGCGTATCAACTGTAGAACCCTTCCACTCCAATCTCGACAATCCTGGTATCGCTAGAGAAACAATCTTGGCATGGAAATCTCTTATTTCTCAATAATCTTAAAATCTTGATTATTAGTCATTAGTGAATATTCATCATAATGGTCATAATTGTCACCAGATGTTTGGTTAGGTAGCTTTTAATTGTAAGAGCTAGGGAAAATATTCAAAGCACATTATAAAGGTATTTCCTAATAAATTGAGCAACATCCATGTATTCCTTAGGCTGAATATGGCAAGGAAAAACAACGAGTCAACCGAGAAGGCAACCCCACCACTAGTACCTTATCAGACGTGTCAAAATGATTTGCAATAATGAAAGTATAAAGTAAACACAAGCTAAGGAGTAAACATAGGAGATCAAGCCATTGCCATTGATGAAGAAGAGGTAATATAAAAATTTAAAAAAGGAAATTTTCTTTCTTCCAATCCAAGTAGTTTTCATATGCCAATAACATTGATTATAGTTGAAAAATCATCAAAGAGAAAAAACCAAATAAAGAAGTGCAAGACAAGAAAGTTCTTTCTTCCAATCCAAATAAGAAAAGAAGGAAAATACTAGAATGAGTTAAGACAGTACTAAGAACTAGCATTAGACTTCTTCCCCATTTTCAACCTGAATCTGTCCATTTGTATATGCTGCTACTCAGGCTTTTCATAAATTCCATATAAACCCAAGGAATTCTTTAATAATAAAAGTAGAAAGGAGAGGATATGTAACTTTCCCGAAAAGTAAAATCCTATGTGATACATATATGTATGCAAGCGCGCACACACACAAACGTACATGTGTGTATCAGTACGTATGTAAAAGGGTTTAGATTTTAGGGTTTAGGGTTTAGTGTGTGGTGTGTATGTATGTAGTTACGAATGCATATATAACAAGGAATATTAACCAAGATAGTGCAAAAGGTATACCAATAAAAGAACAGAACAAAAAGCCTAGCCTATAGACACTTAAGGTTAAAGAACCTAGAATAGAAAAGCTCATCAGCTCCTCTTTTGCTAATGTGTGTGTGTGTATATTTTTTTTCTAAAGCTGACAGTTTATCCTGTATATCGGAGAAGATTCTCCCTCAACACATCAGTTATCTCGTTGAATCAAAAGACACCCAAATACTGAGGCTCAGGAATGAAAAAGGGGTGCATTCGAAGTTCTATAGCATAAATATTAGTAGTGTCCAACCGATCAAAAAAAAAAACATTAGCACTGTCCAAATGATGCCACTCTCACTTTTATCTGATGACCCATAAAGAAACTATCTTGGGGAATAATTCTCAATATGGAGAGTGCAAAACGAGATCTATAAGTATACCATACTCAACGTTCAAACATGGATCATCATTTTGATAGTAATGTATTACCAGAAATGTCGAGCTAGTCTTAGAGAAGTCAGCAAGTTAAGCATTTTCAATTAAACACAACAGAAACATTAAGAACATAAAGGCACTTAAAATGTGAAATAATGAGGCACGTTAAGCATTTCTTTTAAAATACAGGAAATAATGAGGCAATTTTATTCGAATACATATTTAATGAATCAACTCATTTCCATTAATATGGCGGCTAACAAATTTATTATGTGAACCCACGATAGAAAGCTACTTAAAATGTGCATGATTGATGATTGTTCAATTGTTTGGTTGACTTCATCTAATGTTTAGTTGTTGCACTTATAGTTGTCTCTTGTCTACTACAAAAACATAAGGAATAAAGCATGTTACAATATTCTTGATTAATTGGATATTAGGATATTGCTAATATGTTTTTCCAGTAACTGTTATATTGTCCATGTATACATGGAAATCCGGCATGTATACATGGAAATCACTTACTTAACAATAAGAGAGTGATATTGTTAATTTATATATGTGAAGAATGTTGTTAATTTTATATTGGTTGTCTCAGCACGCGGCTCGACCCAAGTCATTTTTATTCCATCCTTCAACTTCTTCATGTGGAGACTCTGTTACCTTAGAAAAATTCTTAACCCTGTCCCAAATTTCCTCCCCCGACAAGGTTGCTGGTGGCTCATCATAATTAGTTTGATTCTTCATAAATGCACTAGTATTTCTCCTGAACTCATGATCCATTGGCAAAAAATGACGGTGGCAGTCAAACCATGTGGTCTTACCTCCATGTTTCAAAGTAAATGCTTTTGTGTCTTCCATACAGCAAGGACAAGCTAACTTTCCGGCAGTCGACCATCCAGATAGCATTCCATACGCAGGAAAGTCATTAATAGTCCACATCAAAGCAACACGTAATTTAAAATTTTATTTAGTTGATATGTCATATGTTTCAACACCTTCATGCCACAATAACTTTAACTTATCAATCAAAGACTGCAAATATATCAATCAAACTTTTTGGATTACTTGGACCCGGAACTATGCCAGTTAGTAACAAATATGGACTTGTCATACACATCTCTGGCGGAAGATTATACGGTGTAATAAAAATAGGCCAACAAGAATATGGTACAGCAGAGAGAGAAAAAGGAGTGAATCCATCTGCACACAAACCCAACCTAACATTTCTTGGTTCATTAGTGAAGTCAGGATACATCCTATCAAAATGCTTCCACGCTTCTCCATCTGTAGGATGACACCAAACACCAGGCGCTCTTTTATTTTTATGGTGTCATCTCATACGAGGAGCGGAACTCATTGATGCATACAATCTCTTTAACCTAGGTATAATAGGTAAATAATGCATCCTCTTAATTGGAACTTTCTTTGCTTTGGCGTTTGTAACTTTCTTAAAATGAGACAATCCACAAAATTTGCACGCTTCTAGAGCCACACCATCTTTATAATATAGCATACAACCTTTTGCACAACAATTAATTTTTGCTGAGGAAAGTCCTAACTTGGAAACTAACTTCTTAGCCTTATAGTAATCACAGGGTAAGTTAATGTTCGGACTAACTTCACGCATAAGCCCAATTATAGCATTCATGGCCGCTTGGTAAATATTCCAATCTGATTTGATAGTTAGTAATCTAACTGCAACTAACAACTCCGATTGTATTGAGTCTTTCTAGAGTGGATGACTAGCCGCCTCTAATAATTCATAAAAGTGTTTTGCCTCATCATTGGGAGACTCGTCAACATTTTGTTGGGATTGAACTCATGGGTGTATCCCAAAAGCATTCGACACCGTTTCATGCATTTGAGAATTATCATAATTTTTCTCAAATAATGTACTACTCTCATAACCAGTAAGATTTTGAAAGTCAACGTCAGTTAAATTACTGTAGTTCTCTCCATGGACGGTCCACACATAATAATTTTCTCTAAACCCCTTACTGTAAAGATGCACCTTAACATCCTCCGGTATCAATAACTTTATACATTTGCACCTATCACAAGGACATCTAATTGTTCCTTCATTGCGGTATTCAGGAAGTGTTTTTGCATAAGCAATAAATCCTTTAACACCTTCTACAAATTTTTTCTTCAACCCCACGCGATTAGGTTGATTTCTATCATACATCCATCTACGATCTTGTTCCATCTATTAAACAATACAAGATAAAATAATTAGATAAATAAATAAATAATTTATTTTATTCACTCAGTGAAATTTCATGAAACAATGATTCATAAACTATTTCTTATACATGAAAATTGATAAAGATGACTACTTTGGATTTGACCACTATATACTGATCATGTAATTTGTTTTCTTATATTTTAGTTTATCAATGGTCCTTGTTAAAAGATAACTACACAGGTCGACAACCAAAAACAAATAAACTGTGTACTTTAAAATTATCAACTTCTATCTTTATTTCTGGAAGAGCACTACACATTTATATAAAGAAAAAGAAAACTTTATCATAATAGTTACATTTATACTCTTAGGAGACAATGCATGTAACACGAATAAAATTTCATTTTTACTCTTAATATCATTGGTGACCAGGTCAGTTTCTTTGTTTTTTTTCCTTTTTTGATGTTGTAACTACTATAAATCTATCTATGAAATTATTTTTCTACATTGATTGCAGGTACCTGTTGATGGAATATTAATCTCGGGTCACTCTCTTGCGATTGATGAATCAAGCATGACAGGAGAGAGCAAGATTATGAGTGTTTATAGTAATCTATTAGGTTATACTGCTATTTCCTTTTTAACTCGTATTAATTTGTTACCTAGGTTCACAAGGATTCAAAATCACCTTTTTTTTATGTCTGGATGCAATGTAGCCGATGGCTATGGAATGATGCTGGTAGGCAAATGTAATTAAAAAAATATCATTTGACTAATATGCATACCTAACACAACCATATATAGCTTAAGGTTTAAGAAAAAAAAAATCATTTTTCCACACTACACCTATACTACAATTTTAGCACATAAAAAAATATAATATATAGCTGAACAAGACAGCTAATCAACATAATTTGCCTAAAGTATTTGGTAGGTAGATTAGGTTCCATTATGCCAAATTCTACAAAAGTGAACTTCCACTAATCTAAATGGTTATGTGTTGTAGTTTATTGTCTAGTTTGACATTGTATATAGAACAATGTGTGAGAACAAGAGATTATTTTGTTAGAGACTATTTACTCTATACTCTCTACTCAATTTTATTTGTTACAAATCATAAAGCAGGAATACTTTCGAGACCTGCTTAACGAAGAGGGGGATCGAGTCTTAGAGCTAGGGGAGCTGAGGCATTCAGAGTGTCCTAGAGACCTCGGGCACTGCAGGCGCATTAAGGAGGAGGAGGTCTTGAGGGCGTTGCGTAGGATGAGTAGGGGTCGAGCGACTGGGCCAGACGAAATTCCGGTGGAGTTTTGGAAATGCATGGGTAGGTCAGGAGTGGAGTGGTTGTCCAGGTTGTTCAACGTGATCTTTAGGACCAAGAAGATGCCGGAGGAGTGGAGATGGAGTACAGTGGTTCCCTTGTACAAAAACAAAGGGGATATCCAGTGTTGCAACAACTATAGGGGTATCAAATTAATAAGTCACACCATGAAGGTCTGGGAGAGGGTGATCGAGGCGAGGGTGAGGGAGATGTCATCTATATCCGTGAACCAGTTTGGTTTCATGCCGGGTCGCTCTACTACAGAAGCTATCCACCTTGTGAGGAGGGTGGTGGAACTGTTCGGGGATAAGAGGAAGGACCTGCATATGGTGTTTATCGACTTGGATAAGGCGTACGATAAGGTCCCTAGAGAGGTTCTGTGGAGATGCTTGGAGGCGAAGAGCGTGCCAGAAGCCTACATCAGAGTGATCAAAGACATGTATGATGGAGCCAAGACTAGGGTTAGGACGGTGGGTGGCGACTCGGACCATTTTCCGGTGGTTATGGGGCTACATCAAGGATCTGCGCTAAGCCCTCTCTTATTTGCCTTGGTAATGGATGCTCTAACTCGCCATATTCAAGGGGATGTGCCATGGTGTATGCTCTTTGCTGACGACATAGTCTTGATAGACGAGACGAGGGATGGTGTTAATGCGAGGTTGGAGGTCTGGAGACAGACCCTCGAGTCTAAGGGTTTTAAACTAAGCAGGTCTAAGACGGAATATCTAGAGTGCAAGTTTAGCGCCGAGTCGAGCGAAGTAGGCTGGGACGTGAAGCTGGGATCTCAGGTCATAGCCAAGAGGGACAGTTTCAGATATCTTGGATCGGTGATTCAAGGGGACGGAGAGATTGACGGGGATGTCACTCACCGTATAGGAGCGGGGTGGTTGAAGTGGAGGCTCGCATCAGGAGTCTTGTGTGACAAGAAAGTTCCACAGAAACTCAAGGGAAAGTTTTATAGAGCGGTGGTTAGACCTGCCATGTTGTATGGGGTGGAGTGTTGGCCTGTGAAGAACTCTCATGTCCAGAGAATGAGAGTTGCGGAGATGAGGATGCTCAGGTGGATGTGCGGGCTCACCAGATTAGATAAGATTAAGAATGAAGTTATTCGGGAGAAGGTGGGGGTGGCCCCGGTGGATGAGAAGATGCGAGAAGCGAGACTCAGGTGGTTTGGGCATGTGCGGAGGAGAAGCCCTGATGCACCGGTGAGGAGTTGTGAGCGACTGGCGGTGGTTGGCGCGAGTCGAGGCGGAGGGAGGCCTAAGAGGTATTGGGGTGAGGTGATTAGGCAGGATATGGCTAGAATGGGGATTTCCGAGGACATGACCCTTGATAGGAAAGTTTGGAGGTCTAGTATTAGGGTTGTAGGGTAGGGCCTTCTAGAATTCTTAGTACTTCGGTTAGGGGCTGAGTGGGGTTTGGTAGCGATCTCTATAGTTAATTAATGTATTGTATTGTGCCTTTTATGGTAGTAACCGATTGGTATTATTGCATGTCATTCTACTTTTGGTTTTATGTTTAGATAATTATTTATTTGATTTATCCCGGATTTACTAACATTGTTTTGTTTTGTTTTGTTTGTTGATTTTCTCTCTCTTTTTCTGAGCCGAGGGTCGGCCGGAAACAGCCTCTCTACCCTTTCGGGTAGGGGTAAGGCTTGTGTACGTATTACCCTCCCCAGACCCCACTTTGTGGGAACATACTGGGTAGTTGTTGTTGTTGTAAATCATAAAATGCACATAAGCACAGAAGCTGAGAGATTACAACACATTGCTTAAGGAAACACATAATTCAATCTCTTTAGGAGCAGATTAAGCTTCACAAGTTGAACTAAACGGTTAATATATTTATGATAGTACATTTCTCATTGAACTTAAAAGTTACTTAATTACCCAGTCAAATTTTAAGGAAGTTTAATCTATAATTATTTGAGAGCCTGCAAAGTTTTTGACATAAGTTCAATTGAACAAAACCTTCCTCGAAAACCAACACCAAAGCCAGCTAAAAAGATACTCCTAATTACACCGAAGCTCAATTTCATATTTTTACTCCTAAATCAATCTATAGGTAATCATCTCATAAATATACATGACACCAGAAATCGAGAAAGAGGGCAACTTCATTCGCTTCACATTCAACTTTTTTAAACCTAGGGTTTGAAATAGTATAAAATGCCTAAGTTTCAAAGTACTTTGGGCGAAATCAACAATGAAAAAGGAGATGGTTAGTGAGAGGGAGATAAAGAGAGGGGGGAGAGGGAAGCGTCGAATTACCTGAAAATACAGAGGTGAACCAGTGCCGTCGTCTTGAGGAGAACCAGCGACGGCGTCTTGAGGAAGGAAAGATGCACAGGGAAATCTATATATATCTATAATTGAGGGGCATAGCCACAGTGATGTGGCACTCTTCTAAGCCAGGATTTCAACTTATCTTTTTCTCAATTTTTTTACCTTTTCTCTATTATTTTGCTTCTTTCCTCTTTGTTTCAGTTCTTTTGGCCCTTCGATTAAACAATCAAAAGTCATGCCTCTTCGTAACCCTTTCCTATTAATCATTATATATCTTACTTAAGAAGAAGCAGCGTTTCAACAGAGTCCAACTGTTACATAATTCAAAGGCCTTTGCCTGAATAAGAAAGAAAAAACTCAAAATCTTTCATTGAACAAACAATTTTTCTGCCGTCGAGCCTGTTTCTCATCAACCGTTGAATGATGGCTTCAGCGTATTACCGATTTACATTCACATATTTTGCCTTCTTCAACTTTCTATGTAAAAGAGGTTAGTTTTCTCATAATCCTAAAAATATGGCTATGCCGAATGCAGCTTCCATTGTGTTGCTAATTTGATGTATCTTACGATTCTTCATACTGACTTTTGCTACATTAGAAAGTAAATTCTGAAACTTAGCTTTCAAGAATAATTTGCAAAATAGTTCAAAAGGTAAAAGGACTTGAAAAATAGACAATGTAATTATTATGGCCATATGTACTAATACCTTGAAACACGACTTCCCTTAAAACTTCTTGCATAGAGGAAAAATGTTGCAACTCAACTAACGGGAAAAACTATTATACATAAAAAGATACGTCTTGCAAATATCAAAATGTCTTTTTTGCATGATGCATTCTATGTTGTCAAGTGATCTACATACTTAAATTTATTTGAAACAGGTTAGTTTTGGAAAATTTGTTTATTTCCTACGTACGTTGATGTGTAAAAAAAAATTGACCGGTGACTCAGTTTGGTGTTACTTTTTTCCTTAGAATAGTAACATTTAGTTTGACGTTACATCTTATCCCTCATAATTCATTATACCGCTAAAAAAAATATATCTTAAAAAGAAATAAAATAAGCATTGGATTGTTCTATTGTGTACTTTATTACGTACTCCTTAATTCAATGATTCTGGAGATTTAAATTTTTTAAATTTTTTTCCTTAAATTCTACTTCATATTTCTACTAATTTTCAGTTTTTATTAGATGTTTCTCAAGAACAAATTTTATATGCTTTTGTCTGCCATAGTACAATATCTTTGAACAATTAATTTCACCATATTCTTTTCAAAACTATACATTGTTTTGTAGGTGCATATGTATTTTTTTAAAAAAAATTGGTTTGATTTTGGCAGTACAATTTCCTACCTTCATGATTTTGACTTTAATAAAAAAGAAAAGAGAATTTCTCTACAATATTGCTTCTTCTCTTGAGTGAAGTTGCGGGCCTATAGTTTTTCAATTGGCATCAACAACTGAAAACCATATAAGATGGTTAAAGGAAGAGGGAAAATTGTCACTCTCGACATATTTTGGTGACTATATTGTAGAGCATCAAAGCTGAAATTCCCCTTGAAAAATAAGAATTATAGTGACTCCAATGCTCCACGAGTTGTACGATTTGTACAAAGATTTTTTCCTTTTCGGTTGTATAGAATTTCATAATGCTTTTCTATTTCTTTTTAATCTTTAATTATTCATCATGTATTTCTATGTGTAGGCTCGTGCTAATGGGATAGATGAGCCATTTGCACGGCTTAAACAAATTATTTTTGAGAATACTATGCATGAAAAATATTATTTGGTTAAGTATATTGCAGTTTTAATTTCCTTTATCCCCTATTTATGTAAGAATAAATAAATCTTCAATTTCGTACATATACATATAAAAATATATTTTCAGAATGAAGTACACTATACAATATACATAAAGGACGAGAATTGGACTTTGTTTTTCTTGATGTCGTTGCTCCACGCTAGGCCAAATTTATCTTTTATTTCAACCTTTTCTTTTTAATATTAGGACCTAACCTTCATGCATGATCTAATTTTAGTGTATGCACATAAGGATGTAAGGTCTATGGCATGGTACGGTGAAGCTAGCTCCAATTACAAGTTCTTCTGGATTTTCAAGACCGAGTCAAAAGCAAGAAACAAGGTTTAAGCTATCAGAGCAGGGTATGCTCATTTTCATTCTCTGTGCGCTATCAAAACATTGGACAAATATTGTTATCCGCTCACAAAATTTCTGCCAAAGCTTCATTACTAGGGACGAGATGGAGTTTTGTGGTTGTTGAACACTAAATGTTGTACTTTCCTTTCTTATCAACTATACGCGTGGCACGCCTTCTATTTTTTGATAGATCTTTTCTGTCTCTTTTGTCATTCGAGAGTGGCATAACTTTAATTTTAGGCCTTTTATTTTTATCATGAATAGTTTTGGATCGTCTAAAATGACTTTCATTTTGTGATCTATTTTAGTTGTGCTTAAATGAAACAACATAATGTAAGATTGTATATATTGTAGCACCTTCAATAGCAAATGGGAGTACATCCGTCTAATGTGCTATAATTTTCTATTTAAAGGAGAAGATCAAATGTGAATTAACTTCAATGATCTTCGTTATAGAAAGAAGCTCAATTATTTGTAGCTTTCAACGCCACGAAAGTTGTACATTTTAAATTTGGTATAAGGGTTGTGGCATGGATTTCAAGTTCACATT
This sequence comes from Nicotiana noctiflora, assembly GCA_032618575.1. Classification (NCBI taxonomy): domain Eukaryota; kingdom Viridiplantae; phylum Streptophyta; class Magnoliopsida; order Solanales; family Solanaceae; genus Nicotiana; species Nicotiana noctiflora. The sequence continues at coordinate 219,837 of JASVEL010012136.1, forward strand.
GCATCTCCAAGATGTTTCTTGTGCAATTTTATTGCACGACCTATCTCAAGATCATGACCTTATAAATTTTATTTTTAGACTATATTTAATCATTAACCAAGAGATGAGGAAGAGTAGTTTTTCTCCATTTCATTTGGTAACACACTAATTGATTGCACTTAATTGATTAGTAAGGGTTGATTTTGCGTAGAAAATATAATGATATTAACTATTTGAATATATTCCATTTCACTTCATAATCGCGCGAAGCGCGGCATATTTACTAGTACTATAATAAAATAAGGGAAAAGGTAAGTTATGTTAATAATAACTTTCCCACGGGAAATTTCCGTGTGAAATAGGAATATGGTAAAAATATTATTTATTTATTATTTAAGTTCCCACTGTCTTCGGTGGGAGTTTTTTTCAATTTTATATAATTATTTTTTAAAGATTTTCCATAAGAATTTAGAGGGAACTAAGTTGCCGCGCATTTTTGCACCAAAATATTCCCACGAATACGCCTGGGTAAAAAGAAATTTAATTTTTTCATTGTATTTCGGTGGGAATTGCCACTGAAAAATTTTTCGTGGGTAATTTCTATGGGAAAATGATGTATGTCTAGTAGTGACTGCAGATGCGGTTATGACAGAAGCAGCAATCTCAGCCCTTTTCTAACTTTCCAACTTCACTCGAACCTCGACAATTTGACGCTCGGAACTCCCGAACCTCCCCCCGCCCCCTTTTCCGAACATACCGACAAGTTTGAAATCATGAGGCGAACCTACTCGAACCCTCAAAACACCCAAACAATGCTAAATTGAGGAATCGCACCCCAAAACTCAATATTTTAAATCATTGAACTTCAAGTTCTTAATTTTCTTCCAACGGATCAAAACGCCTTTAAACTACTCGGATTGACACCAAATTTTACGGGTAGGTGTTTACTGATATTTTGGGCCTGCACCAAGTTTCAAAACCACAATCCGAGCCCGGTACCTAGGAAAATAGTGATTTCTTAGTTTATTTAAATCTTTAAAATTTTAATTTAATAATTTCACAAAAAAATTCATTACTCGGGCTAGGGACCTCGGAATTTGATTCCGGGCATACGTCCAGGTCCCATATTTTCTCATGAATTCTCCAGGATCGTCAAATCACGAATCCAAGTTCGTTTCCCAAGAAAGTTGACCGAAGTCAAACTTGGCTCTTTTAGGGAAACTTAAAGAAGTAATTGGGCTTATTCTTACTCAAAACTCTTCCAACTTCCGAACTACCTATCCCCACAAGTCATAAATTAGTTAAAGCAAGTGCAGAAAGTATTATTTAAGGAAACCGGATTCAAAAATTTAAAATAACTAGTCGGGTAGTTACAGTTCTAACTTGAAAAGGATAAATATTTGAAAGTTAAAAATATCTTATTGGAAATTTTTTGCAAAACTTAATAGCTTTTTATATTGTTCCAACGTACCACAATAAACACTAAAAAAAGTAAAAAACAAGACTATATTTCATTCACTAAAAGTCAAAACTCAAAACAAACTATTCGAGAGAACATCCATGATGCTTATGGGATATCCAACACACATTTGAATTTGCTTGTGATAAGGTTGTCTTAACATCTTCACTTTCTTATACATCTAAAAGTCACATGCAATACTAATTAGAATATTAAAAATAACAAAATCTTAAAAATTATTAATATTCAAATTCACATAAAAGATAATTACCAGTTTGAGTTTGGGAAAAATCGTACAACCAATTTCGAGCAGTAACAAGTGTTTGGGCATTTACATGATGATATAACTTATGTACTCGGGACGGGCTTAAAACCTCACTTTAAATGAGCTCCAAAAATTCTAGCCCGGCCATATTAAATTACGGGCTAGCCTGATCTGACCCAAACCCATATTAACAGTTCTACTTTTTAGGGTTATTTTTTAAGGCAATAAGTTTTAGCTTGTCACGACCCTTCCGGTCGTGATGGCGCCTAACACTAAAGCTAGGCCAGCCAGACCAACAAACTATTTTCACAATCAAATATCAGTCCCAAGTGGACCAACTCAAGAAGATTATATGATTCAATAGATACTCCAATAACAATAGTCTGAATAAATACTGAGAAGTGCAAAAATGAAATAACACTCCCAAAGATCTGGGGTCACGAGTCTAGAGCCTCTAAACAAAACTGAATAGTCATAGAAATACTGAATGAAATGCTGAAGTCTGAAACATATAGTAATAACTGAATGAAAAGAGAAGCTAGGTTCTGCAAACTCCGGCAACTACCTCAGCAACTCGAAATAACTCTGGTAGAAGCTGGAGTGATCGTATCCCTCCTGTGTACCTGAATCTGCATACAAAGGTGCAGGGAGTAGGGGTGAGTACTAAGTACTCAGTGAGTAAAAAGTATATATTAATAGCTGAAAGCAGGAAATCCACAGAATACCACAAAGCAAAGCTAAACTATAGTTCGATACCTCCTACGAACTAGTAACAACAGCAAATCACAATTAGCACAGATAATTCACATATAACAATGCAATAAAATGCATATGACCGCTACGGCGTGTAGCCCGATCCATTTAACGTCGACGGCGCTCACTAGGGGTGTGTACAGACTTCGAAGGGGCTCCTACAGCCCAAGCGCAATATCATATCATCTGTTGCGGCGTGCAGCCCGATCCTTATATAATCTACTGCGGCGTGCAACCCGATCCATCCTCAGTCCACAACATGCATACGAGTCACACAACAGTTCAAATTATTTATTTCCAGGTTCCAGTTCATTAATGATGAAAATACTTAAATTTTATTTAATTTTCCAAGAACATGTGACTTAGCATTTCATAATAGTGATTTCAAACCAGGACTGAGATTAGTGATTAAGCAAACCAAGCTATCACATATATATCTATCCCCTAGGGATACTACAGGTCGGCACAAGACCCCAAACATGGCTTATAACCCACAAATATATCTAACACAGTGTGCGTTTCAATCGCATATAACATATTATTCATATCCGGGATGGACCAAGTCTCAATCCCCAGTCATAATCAATCCCACACCTGCCATGGGGTGTGAGTCATGCCCTACTAGCGTCACAATGTGCTAAGTCGGGGTTTCGAACCCTCAGGCTACCATATACACTAACTACTCACCTCTAGCCGGTCGTGGACTCATCCGTGATACCTTTCCCCTTCAAATTCGCTACCTCGTGCGTTAAATCTAGTCAAAACCACAATAATAACATAAATATGAGTCAAAGAAATATAACCCAATCAAAATTACTCGAAAAACGCAACAATTTACGAAGTTGGTAAAACCCGAGCCCGGGGCCAACTTCTTGAAAAATTCCAAAAATAATACCAACGGATTCCTCGTCTCTCCACGAGTCCGTGCATATAAAATTTATCAAAATTGGAGTTTGAATGGCCTTTCAAAACCCAAAAATTCGTTTTCATGATTTAGGCCCTAGTTCTTCACAAATTCTACCCAATTTCAGAAATTTTGGTGTTAATTCTAGCATAAAATCATGTGTTTGAGTCAAGAAACTTACCTCCAGCGATTACCCATTGATTTCTCTCTTAAAAATCGCCTCAGAAGCTTCTTCCCGTTCCAAAATTGGAAGAAAACTCGATCTGCTCATTAAAGGTATACATTTCACGCGTTTTACTGCTCCCAATGGATTCCTTGTGAAATTTTAATGAATTTAAGATTTTGAATCACTCAATTTGACCTTATATGAAGGAAATATGTAGGTTTTAAGATTTGCAAATAGTGCATGTTTTTAATACGACGCCAGGGGCAGTTTTGTCATTAACCTAAAAATCTGGGCAACCTTAGTAAAATGGCCATAAAATCCTCATACGATGTCCAAATTCGATGATTCTTTTTGCTACGGGTCCGTAAATACGATACGGATATAATTCTCCATTCAAAACAGTAATCAGAGATTATTTGTTCAATATGATATCATTTATGCTTGAATAAACGATGTCGAAGCATAAGAAAAACGAGCATAACGCAACCCAAACCTATCCGAAACTCACCCGAGCTCCTCGGGACCGCATACGAACATATTAACATGTCACATATGATCATGCAAACTTAGTTTCACTCTCAAATCACCAAAACTAACATCAAAACACCAAATTTACATCGGATTCAAGTCTAAGTTCTTCTAAAAGTTCTAAAACTTGCATTTGATCTAAAACCCGACTTAAACACCTCCGAATGACTTGAAACTTTTCACGCATATGCAAAATCACCTAACGAAGCTACTGCAACTCTAAAAATTCCATTCTGACCCTCGGATCAAAATCTCACCTACTATCCGGAATTCGTCAAAATCCAACCTTAGCCAATTCAAGTCTAATTCTACACCGGGCGTGCAAATTCAATTTCGGTTGCTCTCCTAAGTCATAAATCATCCCCCAAAACTAGTCGACTCATCAAAAATTCATTCCGAGTCCTCTAACTTATAAGTCAACATTCCATTGACTTTTCCAAACTATCCTTCTCATAAAGAGACTTATTCTCTCATTTCTATCCGAACTCTATCCGAATTACTTCAAATTTTCCAAACACATATAATGAAACCTATAGAAGCATAAAATGGGGAAAACGGGGCGATAACTCCCGTAACGACGGGTCGGGTCATTACATAGCTAGAAACCAACAAAACTTCTATTACATATATATCTCGAGGGCGAGTAATTATACATATTTCCATGCAGAAGATTTGATAATCTATGAAGTTGCTTTCAAGGAAATAGAATTTTTTCTACCTACTTACTCATACTCACGGAATACTCCCTCCGTCTCATATTATCTGTCATAATTCTTTTATACACTTCTATTAAGAAAAATTAATTAGGGTGAGATTTTAACTATTTTACCCTTATGCAGAAGATTTGATAATATATGAAGTTGCTTTCAAGGAAATAGAATTTTTTCTACTTATTAATACTCCCTCCGTCTCATATTATTTGTCATGATTCTTTATACACCCCTATTAAAAAAAATAATTAGGATGAGATTTTAACTATTTTACCCTTATTCATGTATCGATATTTAATCTTTCTTCATTGGTATTTAAATAAAGTTATGTATAATTAAGGTGTTTGTAGTCTTCAAGGATAATTATTACTAAGGTAAAAAAAGAAATGGATAATTAATTTGTCATGAACTTATAAAGTGATAAATAATTTAAAACAATTATTTTTGATAACCACGACTAATAATTTGAGACTGAGGGAGTACTCTCTCTGTCACAATTTTGTGATACTTTTCGCTTTTTGAGATTCAAATTTCTTAATTTTGATTGTACGCATTTGAATATAGAATCTTTAAGTTTTCAAAATAAAATTATTTATTAAAAATTACGTAAAAAATATTATAAGTCACAACAAATTAATTATTAAAGGGCATATGAAAAAAGTTAAAGTATAATTCATTTGGCTCTCCAAATACAAATACGTCATCAATTTGGACGAACTGCGTACGAGAATTTAAGTTATTTAATTTATTTTATTCTTTTTAATGTACCCACAAAGACGGTGGATTACTTTTTGGCCAATTTTTTTCACCCGTGAATCGGAACAACTCCATTACGAAGCATGGGACCTCATGATTAATGGCAATAAATAAGCATAGACTCTATGATTAATAAAAGAAAGAATTACAAGAAAATACAAATGACTTCACTCCATAATAAAAAATAGCCCATATTTTTAAGTTTTACCTTAACTAGCCTATATTGTACATATTTTGAAAACACTAGCTCTTGCAAATTCAAAATATGTGTTCTTACAATCATTGTTTCTAAAAACTATAAAGTTAAATCTATGTTCTCACAACTATTATTTTCACTCTATTCTTCTCACTTTTTTTTTACATATGCTTCAAGGGGCCATCCGCCATTACTGCTTCTCCCCCCATATCACCTGCTTGTAATGTAAAAAAAATTAAAGAGTAGAAGTCCACCATTAAAGGGCATTCAAAGCTTTGCTTTAGAAAATATAATTTCTTGTAATTCTTAGTTGTTTGGATTGGGTGTCGTTCCAATTGATTGAAAATATCAAAATGAGTTCAAAGTTTAAATTTGAAGTGATTTGGAGTAGATTTGAGCAAGATTTGAGTTAAATTTCAGAAAAAACGCAAAGATGAAGACGAAGTCAACTTTTTGTAATTATGTATAATAGTGTATATGAGTGTATAAATACACTATTATACACTATTATACACTTTTATACACCTTTATACAAACGTCTGTAAACGAACTTCTTCCACGATTTTCAGTTGCAATTCCTGTTCAATACTAATCCAAATCTCCATTAAATGACCCCAAATTTTATATACAACCTCCTTATATTATTTCTAACAAGTCTAAATAACACCCACTCCAATTTTTTCACAAAATCAAATTTGAAATTTAAACTCACATGTTTAAGCTTGTTAAAAATCTAATTTTTACCACCCAAATATATTTGGTTTGGTGAACTAATATTTGAGTCACAATTTCTAATTCGAAAATTAACTTAAAAGCTTGAGCAATCCTTTTTAAAAATTAAATGGTAATTTTGAAAACCTATTGGAGTTGGATGTTGAATCTTAGCCTATTATTTTTGGGCTAATTGGTTGTGAATTGAAATATGGGCTATAAAATTGAAAAATGGGGAGCTCACTTGTTCTTATGTGAAATTATCCCTTAATTTTATATTAATGTTTTGAATTTATGAATTTACGGTCATTTTGTTTTTATTCCTTGGCATTATATACAAACATATTTTACAAACTATCAATAAGTAGACTTTAACTAACTTCCAAGTTCGGAAACAAAGCTTTGTTTGCAAATGTTTGACAGCGTCGTGCTTAATCATGATAAAAATATTTAATAAATGTGAGCTAATCAATATGTGAGGCTAGCATGAACTGGAGTTTGTGCCAAAACACTAAGTTGTTATCTATCAATCAGTTCTATCACATGACGAGTTTAACAAATAATTGATCAGTTTTTAATGACCAGATATAGGAATCTAAGGATATTTGGACAATGGATATACATGTTCTTATTTTGGTCTGTACAAATGTTACACATGTTAGGAGCAAAGGTTTATAATTTTCACGGTTAGTTGATTGGATCTTTACTAGATTGTTCGTTCTTTTTCGTGAGATAAAAAGCAGTGCGATGTACTAAGTTCCCGCTATGCGCGAGGTCTAGAAGGGTCAGACCAAAAGAATCTATTGTACGCAACTTTACTCTATATTTCTGCAAAAGGTTGTTTCCACGGATTGACCTCGTGATCACACGACAACAACTTTTTGTGAGATAGATTATCTTAACTACTTGATGAGACGGTGTTTAATCAAATATAAAATTTAACAAACAATTGAAAAGTTTTGATACAAAAACTAAATATATACAAAATGTAAATGTCATGATTAAATAATATTTTTATATTAATTTTTGAAACAATATAAAAAATGTGTCGTAAAATGAAAGAGTACCTTTGATAGAGGAAATATTATTGGCAAACGTGAAAGTGTTCGACTTTTAAAAGTCAAACGAATTAGTAGTATTTTTTATACTAATTTTAAGATACGTGTATTGCGCTGTGCCCCATCTCATTGACTAACTTTTTTTCTGAAAATAATCACATACTTATAATATTGAAGTCTTTCTTTGATTCATAAAATAAAACACGTAAAAGATGAGGATAATGATTATTGATTATATATCACCAACTCAACAAAAGAATAAATTATAAATAGGACTCCTGAATCATTAGTTATTATTGTATGAGGATTTCTGTAGGACAGTTTTATGAAAATTATTATTATTTATGCGACGTACGAAAACAAATATGTAACATAAAAATCTTTTTATCATGCTTTTTTTTTTAAATTTATGAACATAAATTGAAAAACTGACTATTAGTTTTCTAGGAATTTTGTAATAACGTTAACGTGGTTGGCCAACCATTCCGGCAAAATGACAATATAAATCCTAAAAAGATTAATATTGAGTTAATATTTTTCAAAAGAAATAATTTAATTTATATAAAATATAATGAGTAGTCATTCGTTAGAATATGTTTGGTCTTTAATTATTCCATACTTACTGCTTTAAGTTTTATCTTTGCCAATTTAAAATTACTATACTATACATGATTTACTTTATTTTTATATCCTAAGAGTTATGTTTACTTAAAAAATAATTTATTATCCGATGATTAGTTTAAAAAAAAAGTTGAATTGGATCTTTTGCTATAGCTAATTTTAAAGCGTAATAATCTTTTTTTAATTCCAAATGAAATAATGTATTTTTTTTGCAAATTCTTAGTACTGGTTCATTCTGAATTTCAATTATGTAATAAAATTCTATTTTTAAAGGATAAAAATTTATCTGACATTTCACTTTGGATATTAGTATTTAAAGAATCATTAGTGTTATGGACTATTGCTAATCATCTCTATCTCTTATAAGTCTTTTTTGTTCTAATTATTGAGTACCGCTTTTCAATATTATAAAAATGACAAATAAATATAAATAATATTATTAAAGTAGAAAAGCAGTTCAACCATAATATAGTATAGAAATCAGAAATTACCATTGGAAATTCATCATTAATTAATACTGTTAACTATTTATCTTACCATATGGCACTTATTTAGACTTCAAATAGTAATTGATTTATGATATAAAGTAAATAGAACATTGACAGCTCCGTTCACGTTCTTTAATTTCAAGATTATTTTAACATGTAATATATTGAAAATCCATTAAGTTCGTAATTACCTGATTTAAAATACTAAACATTAGAAACACTAACATGAAAGGTATTATAGTTACGTAAGATAAACTCTTAATTATTTAAATTTTTTATAATAAAAGAATAATGTTAAAAAGATTCTAAGATGTATGTAATTAATTTTTACTATTAGATTCAAAAATAAAATCTTAATTGATTTTAAAGTCCTTGATATTAGAACACTATTATTATAATAAATAAATATTTAGTAAATAAAATTTTATGTGATTAAAAAGTATATTTTGTTAGGCAAGTAACTGAATAACTGTTTTGTCTAACGTAAAATCTAAGTTAATAAATATAAAAGCCTACGAGATACTTTTAGTTAGTAAGAACAATTCTTGAATGCTCAAAAATTTAGTAGTTGATTATATGCAGTTCTATATATTATGATTTATTTTATCAAAATAAAAATTTAAACAAGCAGAAACATGGAAAGTCTCTTCTATTGTTTTTGTATCATAATTACAGTGATTCACTTTTATAAAGTAAATTTTGTTGGGTTTTAATATATTTAATTAAAACCCCCACTTCCAACCGAGAGGTTGTGAGTTCGAGTCTCCCCAAGAGCGCAAGGTGGGAAGTTCTTGGAGGGAAGGATGCCGGGGGTCTATTTGGAAACAGCCTCTCTACCTTAGGGTAGGGGTAAGGTCTGCGTACACACTACCCTCCCCAGACCCCACTAAGTGGGATTATACTGGGTTGTTGTTGTTGTTGTTGTTATATTAAATAGTTAAAAGAGGGTGAATGGGAAATGGAGGGAAATTTGAGTAAAATTTCATGTTCCCCCTCCTTGATAAATGGGCATTGTCCCATATTGGAAGAGCAAGATATTTTTTATGGGTATATAAGCAATTGCTCTTCTTCTAGCTCTTAAAGAGTTGAGAAGAAAGCAAGCCTCGCGCTGTCGTCATCGTCGCTCGGCTTCGGGTTCGGATCTCGTCAAATGATCGATTGATTAACTTTTTGGTCAAATGATCGATTGATTAACTTTTTGGACCAAATTTATTAAATGTTTTAAAATATTTATTTTAATAACAGAATATTAATATTATATCCAATCCGTTTTTCTGTTTTGGTAACAGAAAAGTAACTACCCTCTTCAATTTCCCTCTTTATTTTCCCTCTTTATTATTGAGTAAATAGTCATTTATGCAATGGCATTCATGCTGTGGCAGTTTTGCAGAAACAACCATTCTGAAGAGACTCTTCAGATTGCAGCCCAACTTTTGGCTATAAATGCAACACTATTCTACTCTGAATTTCACTACGAATTTTCTGAGTTTCTCCTCCTTTCTTCTGCATACTTTTAGCATCAAACAAAGCAAAAAGTAAGTGTGATTTGCTAACGAACTTTGTGTTCGCTGAAACACTGGGGTTTGAAGTACCACTACACCAGTGTGTAATTCCTTCTATCCTGGGAGGAAATAATCCATAACCTTGGGTACTAGGAGGGGATTAAATTCCTTAAGGAAACACTGTGAATTTAGTGGGCTCGAATTGGTTTCTTCATTTCTGTTTATGCATAATCTTGTTTGTATTTATTTATATTTCCAGAATTATTTTATAAATACAGTGTAATAACAAGCTTAAGGAATTAATTTATTTCTGTATTAGTTTTTCTGTTTCTGGAAGAGTAAAACCTTTGTGGTTTTGTACTATATTAAAATCTATGTGATTTTAATATTTGTGTCATTCTTTTACAGAAATGACTAATGAGAATGAAAACCAAGATGTTTTAATGGTGACTGCTAATGCCTCAACAAGCCGAACGACTCCGGCAGCATTGGCACCGATGGAAAAACCCGAAAAATTTTCCGGGATTGATTTCAAGCTCTGTCAACAAAAGATGTTCTTCTATTTGACTACTCTAAGTCTCCAGAAGTTCATCAAGGAAGATGTTCCTGTGTTGTCCGATGAAAATCCAGAAACTGAATGCTTTCTCGTCGTTGAGGCATGGAAGCATTCCGATTTTTTATGCAAGAATTATTTTCTAAGCGGGCTGGAAGATACTTTGTACAACGTCTACAGTGGCGTAGAAACATCAAAGGAACTGTGGACTGCGCTTGAAAAGAAATACAAAATTGAAGATGCCGGGTTGAAAAAGTTTGTTACTGCAAAGTTTTTGGACTACAAAATGGTAGATAGCAAGTCTGTTATTACCCAAGTCCAAGAACTGCAAGTGATTATTTACAATCTCCTTGTTGAAGGTATAAATCAAATTAATATTGATGTTGAAAGTAGTAATCTTAGTATTTTTACTAATAAAAATTTCATTGAAGGTCTTGTTATCAATGAAGCATTCCAAGTAGCAGCAATGATTGAGAAGTTGCCTCCTTTGTGGAAGGACTTCAAAAACTACTTAAAAACCAAATGCAAGGAGATGTCCCTTGAAGATCTCATTATTCGGTTGAGAATCGAAGAGGACAATAAAGTTGCTGAAAAGAGAGGCCGTGGAAACTCAACAATAATGGGAGCAAATATTGTTGAAGAGAACAAAAAGAGGAAGAAGGCTTCTGGACCAAAATACAACCCAAGAAAGAAGCGGTTCAGTGGAAACTGCTACAACTGTGGAAAACCCGGATACAAATCTACGGAGTGTCGTGCTCCTAAGAAAGATAAAAAGAAGGGTCAAGCAAACATGGTTGAAAAGCATGATGATGTTGATGACTTATGTGTCATGCTTTCCGAATGCAACTTGGTAGGCAATCCTAAAGAGTGGTGGATTGATTCTGGAGCAACTTGTCATGTTTGTGCTGTTAGGGAAGCGTTTGCTACTTATGCTCCTGTTGGAACCGATGAGAAAATTTTTATGGGAAATGCTGTAAAGGCCAATATTGAAGGATGTGGGAAGATATTTCTCAAAATGACTTCCGGCAAAGTGGTGACTTTGAACAACGTCCTTCATGTTCCCGAGATTAGGAAGAATTTGGTCTCTACCGGACTTCTTGTTAAAATGGTTTTAAATATGTTTTTGTTTCCGATAATGTTGTAATAAGTAAGAACGAAATCTTTGTAGGAAAAGGTTACTTCATTGAGGGCCTTTTCAAGCTGAATGTAATGGTTGTTGAGAATAATAACAAAATTTCAGTTTCGTCTTACTTACTTGAGTCAAATGAATTATGGCATATACGTTTGGGTCATGTCAATTATAAAACCTTACGGAAAATAATTAATTTGGAAGTATTGCCTAAATTTGAATGTGACAAATCAAAATGTCAAGTATGTGTGGAATCTAAGTATGTTAAACATCCTTATAAGTCGGTTGAAAGGAATTCAAATCCTTTAGACTTAATTCACACAGATATTTGTGACATGAAGTCAATACCATCTCGCGGTGGAAAGAAGTATTTCATAACTTTTATTGACGATAGTACTCGATATTGCTATGTTTACTTACTTAATAGTAAAGATGAAGCAATAGACGCATTCAAGCAATACAAAAATGAAGTTGAAACACAACTTAACAAGAAAATAAAAGATGATAAGACGTGATAGGGGTGGTGAATATGAATCTCCTTTTGAACAAATATGTTTAGAATATGGAATTATTCATCAAAAAACGCCCCCTTAAACGCCCCAATCCAATGGGATTGCAGAAAGAAAGAATATTTTATTAAAGGAGATAATTAACGCATTATTGATAAGTTCTAGTTTGCCGCAGAACTTGTGGGGGGAAGCCGTACTTACGACTAGACGAATATTAAATCGATTACCCCATAGCAAAACACAATCCATTCCATATAAAAAATGGATAGGAAGGAAGCCGAACTTGAATTATTTTAAAGTGTGGGGGTGTTTGGCAAAAGTGCAAGTTCCTAAACCCAAATGGGTAAAAATAGGACCGAAAACCGTTGATTGTGTTTTCATAGGATATGCGACTAATAGTAAAGCATATCGATTTATGGTTCATAAATCAGAAAATCCCCACAATCATAATAATACGGTTATAGAATCAGATAATGCTGAGTTCTTTGAAAATATATATCCGTATAAAAAGGAATGTGAGTCGATTAGTGAAAGATCTAAACGACCTCCGGAAGAAACAAAATAAAGTACACTTAACCAGGAAGATCCAAGGCGTAGTAAACGTCAAAGAACGTTTACTTCGTTTGGACCAGATTTTGTGACTTTCTTATTGGAGAATGAGCCTCAAATATTTAAAGAAGCCATGTCTTCTTCGGAATCATTGTTATGGAAAGAGGCAGTCAATAGTGAAATAGAATCTATATTGAACAACCATACATGGGAATTGGTTGATCTTCCTCCTGGAAATAAATCGTTGGGTTCTAAATGGATCTTTAAGAGGAAAATGAAAGATGATGGCGCAATTGACAAATATAAGGCAAGACTTGTGGTCAAAGGGTATAGACAACGAGAAGGTCTTGATTATTATGATACATACTCTCCAGTTATAAGAATTACGTCCATACAAATGTTAGTAGCGTTAGCTACAGTTTATGGTCTTGAAATTCATCAAATGGATGTTAAGACGGCCTTCTTAAATGGAGAGTTGGAGGAAGAAATCTACATGGAACAACCAGAAGGGTTTGTGGTTCCAGGTAAAGAAAAGAAGGTATGTAGACTTATTAAGTCCATTTACGGATTAAAACAAGCACCCAAACAATGGCATGCGAAATTTGACCAAACAATATTGTCAAATGGGTTTAAGATAAATGAATGTGATAAATGTGTACATTAAAAATTTACCAAATCACATAGTCATTGTTTGCTTATATGTGGATGATATGCTCATAATGAGTAATGACATTGCCAATATAAATGCGACTAAGGGTATGCTAACTAGCAAGTTTGATATGAAAGACTTGAGAGTTGCTGATTTAATTCTGGGAATTAAGATCTATAAGACTTCACAAGGTCTGGCGTTGTCACAATCTCATTATATCAAGACAGTACTTGAAAAAATCAAGCACTTGGACTTTAAAGTTGCAAAGACTCCAATTGACGTGAATCTTGCATTAGCAAAGAACAAAAGCCAAAGCATATCACAATTGGATTATGCTCAGGTGTTGGGTTGCTTAATGTACATCATAAATTGTACATGACCAGATATAGCCTGTGCTATTAGTAAATTGAGTCGATATAGGAGCAATCCAGGTCAATCTCATTGGATGGCCATGAAACGAGTTTTGGGGTACTTAGTACATACCCAGGACTTTGCTTTGCACTACAGTAAATATCCTGCGGTCATTGAGGATACTGTGATGCAAATTGGATCATCGGATCAACTGATTCCAAGTCCACAAGTATATGTGTATTCATCATTGGTGGAGGAGCGGTATCTTGGAAGTCGTCCAAACAAACTTGTATTGCCTGCTCTAAATAGTTAAAAGAGAGTGAATGGGAAATGGAGGGAAATGAATTTTTTTGAGTGAAATTTCAAGTTCCCCCTCCTTGGTAAATGAGCATTGTCTCATATTGGAAGAGGAAGAGGTTTTCTATGGGCATATAAACAATTGCTCTTCTTCTAGCTCTTAAAGAGTTGAGAAGAAAGCAAGCTCCGCGCCGTCGTCGTCATCGCTCGCTCGCTCGCTCAGCTCGGTTTCGGCTTTGGCTGCGGCTTCGACTTCGGATTCAGATTTGGATTTGGATTTGGTCAAATAATTGATCTATTGATTAACCTTTGGGCCAAATATATTTGTTAATAGTAAAATATTAACAGAAATGTTGTTAAATATTTATTTTAATAACAGAATATTAATATTAAATATTAATTTTAAATTCAATTTGGTAACAGAAAAGTAACTACCCTCTTCAATTTCCCTCTTTATTATTGAGTAAATAGCCACTTATGCAATGACATTTATGTTGTGGCAGTTTTGCAGAAATAGCTATTCTGAAGAGACTCTTCAGATTGCAGCCCAACTTTTGGCTATAAATACAACACTATTCTGCTCTGAATTTCACTACGAATTTTCTGAGTTTCTCCTCCTTTCTTCTGCATGCTTTTAGCATCAAACAAAGCAAAAAGTAAGTGTGATTTGCTACCGAACTTTGTGTTCGCTGAAACACTGGGGTTTGAAGTACCACTACACCAGTGTGTAATTCCTTCTATTCTGGGAGGAAATAATCCATAACCTTGGGTACTAGGAGGGGATTAAATTCCTTAAGGAAACACTGTGAATTCAGTGGACTCGAATTGGTTTTTTCATTTCTATTTATGCATATTCTTGTTTGTATTTATTTATATTTTCAGAATTATTTTACAAATACAGTGTAATAACAAATTTTCCATTGATTTTTAATTTTTTTTTGTAGTTTAAATAAGAAAAGATTCAATAAATAGTTTTTAGTTTATGTAAAAGTCCTAAACACTAAGAAGATAAGTAAAATGATAATAATTTAATGTAAACTTTATTTTTAAAGGGTAAAAAAGGCGAACGATATTTCTCTAAGGGCCTTCGTGCTTTTAATATGGTATATAAATATCTTTTTACATATTGTAGATTATTAAGGCAAAATGGCCTAATAAATACTTTTACAGTTACTTGTCCCAGTTTGTCATTCCGATCTCTATACTCCACGAGATTTTATCTAGACACTCGTAATTATTGAAACACACTACTTTAAACCCTCCCTACCTCGCATGTTCTTCAAATGCACAATAATGGTGTTGCCATGACTTAGGTCAGCGGACTTACCTCTTAGTTAATCGTGGGCAAATGACTCGGCAAAGGTAAGAGCATCAAGGCTTGGTGACTTGATGCTAAAATCAACATAGCATTGGCAAAGGGCAAGCTTGATCAAGTAGAGGAGACTTGACAAGGATGAGAAAATGTGCAACGGAAAGGCTGCGCACGGGTAGGTTTGTCATGGCTTTGAAGTTGCAGCAACGGGCCAAGTTCGTGGGCGATGGCTAGGATATTTATGGTATTGGAGCTGGTCCAAGCCTAGGCACGAAATTAGGGCAGCAGCTGGCCAAGAAAATGCGCACATGTTGTGCACATGATGCGGTTGGGCAATTACAACCACCTTTGTCCAAAGTGCTGAAAATGGGCTGAGTTTTTGCACGTTTTTGGGGCATGTTTAGATATGTTCCCACGTTTTAGATCATGGGTGATCATGTCCTATCAGTTGGGGGATGTCAACTGAACATAGGAACTACTTTTGGGTTGACTACACTATATAAATGTGTGATAGCAACCTTAAAAACGTGCTAAGTACCTAGGAAGGGAAAGAGTCTATCAAATAGGCATAGAGTTGTCTATTTTGGGGCTTGAGCATGGAAAAATATGTGCCATTGCCTTGCCAAACGAGTTGGGAGCACGAGTGGCTAGGGCAGACTTGTGCACTTGTTGGCAATTTTGTAAGTTGGTGCCTGCCAAGGGTGGCAGCACCTTGCGGAACTCGGAAATTTTCTTTATAATTGTATATATTATAAAAGATTGGGAAAGGGTTCCCGTAAATATGTTTGTCTCTTTCTTTATTATGTTTTCTTGAATTATTTCTAAGTGTAAACCTCGAAACCGCTATTAAAATTGGCAAAAGGCTGATGTCAAGTGGGGACTTGACTGCCGCACAACAGGCAGTATTTTGATGGACAGAAAATGCCCCTGTGACAACTGGTATCAGCATGGGCCAGGTTCCTGACGAGGTCGAGACAGACGTGAGCGAGACTGCAAGACAAAGGGTCAATATGCTTGTTCGTGGTGGGACTGTCTTGGTTAGAAAAAGTCAGAAAAGGCAAAGAAGGCAATGATGCAGAAAATTTTGAGTTCGTGGGTTGCCTAAAATCAGTGTGGGTTCTCTTCCAAATCAGTTAGTTGGCATGCTGATTTTGCTGTGGGATTGACGGACCAAGAAATGCAAGGAGAAATCAAATACATTGCACTTGAGGTCAAGGAAAACGTATTCTCTAACGGAGTGTTAAACTTGGCGTCTTGGCAAAAATGGATAGCATGTGTTGGGATCTATTCGACGAGGGCGTCGAATTCAACTGGTTGGGTGGTTTGTTAGACCCTTGACTAAGCTGATCGGCAAGCGGCGCGGCAGTGGCAAGGATTTTGGCATGATGACCTTGCCATTGGCCTTATGCGCAGGGAAAATTACATGCAAGACAACGCGAGTGTTGTTAATGGCAACAAACTGTTGCAAGGGAAAGTGTGACGTACTACGCTTCTAATTGAAGGCTTTGGTGTGACGGACTACATCAAATATAAGGGAGCTGTTTGCAAGTAAGACCAAGAACTTGACGGAACTAGGCGGGCTAAACAGATGCTTGACAAGGCTAAACGGGAAAGACCTAGGCGCTAAAGTGAGTCAGCTTAGTGCCAAGGCAACGAGATTGGCAATGTGGTATTGCCATGACTTAGGTGAGCGGACTGACATCTAAGTTAATTCTGGGCAAATGACTCGGCAAAGGGAATGGCATCAAGGCTTGGTGACTTGATGCTAAAATCAGCATAGCAATGGCAAAGGGCAAGCTTGATCAAGTAGGGGCGACTCGACAAGGATGATCAAATGTGCAACGACAAGGCTGCGCGCGGGTAGGTTTGTCATGGCTTTGAAGTTGCAGCAACGGGACAAGTTCATGGGCGATGGCTAGGATATTTATGGCATTGGAGCCGGTCCAAGCCTAGGCACGAAATTGGGGCAGCAGCTGGCCAAGAAAATACGCACATGCTGTGCACATGATGCGGTTGGATGGTTACAACTATCTTTGTCTAAAGTGCTGAAAATGGGCTGAGTGTTTGCACGTTTTCGGGGCATGTTTAGACATGTTCCCACGTTTAGATCATGGGTGATTATGTCCTATTAGTTGGGGGATGTCAACTGAACATAGGAACTACTTTTGGATTGACTACACTATATAAATGTATGCTAGCAACCTTAAAAACGGGCTAAGTACCTAGGGAGGTAAAGAGTCTACCAAATAGGCATAGTGTTGTCTATTTTGGGGCTTGAGCATGGCAAAATATGTGCCATTGCCTTGTCAAATAAGTTGGGAGCACGAGTGGACTTAGGCAGGGGCTTTTATAGGGCAGACTTGTGCACTTGTTGGCAATTTTGTGAGTTGGTGCCTGCCAAGAGTGGCAGCACCTTGCCGAGCTCGGAAATTTCCTTTGTAATTGTATATATTATAAAAGGTTGTGAAAGGGTTCCCGTAAATCTGCTTGTCTCTTTCTTTATTATGTTGCCTTGAATTATTTTCTAAGTGTAAACCTCGAATTCGATATTAAAATTGGGGGAAGGCTGATGTCAAGTGGGGACTTGATTGCCGCACAACGAGCAGTGTTTCAATGGACAGAAAATGCCCCGGTGACACTTACCATCCCTCTCCATTTTCTATAGTAGAAAACAAGAAATAACACTTTGACTTTAGCTTTACTGACAACAATACCACTATGGATAACCAAAAAAGCATCATTCTTCAATTCTCCATCGTTCACATCTCCCTTGCAAACTTTCTTGTCCATCGCTGCCACTCGCTACTTCAATCCACCATGTGAACCACATTGAACCTTCCTCCATTGATGATAAGGCACCATGGGTGTACGCAAAATTTTTTATAAGCGGTGTCGAAATTTATAAAGAAATCAAAATATAACTTTGATTATCATACCTTTAGAAAAGAAATAACCTTAGTCTATTGATTTTGTTGAGTCTTAAGTGACAAAATGTCCCGAGTATTTGCAAAAGAAAAATGTGCTAGTTGAGGTTTGTTAATTTGACCTCTTAAAAAAAAATCAAACACATTACCAATACACCAAGATACAATTTATGTCAAGTGGAGTCATTTTTTCCTACTTATCTTTTTTCATACAGTATTAATACATATATTTAGTAAAAAAAATGATGAAGTGGTGTTACATGACACCGCCTCCGTAAGCATAAATCCTCTCCTGCAAGGTACCACTAGTGAAAATGCTCAATACTTAAATGGGTACACAATTTTACATTGTACATCCCACCTAATTCTGTAAAACCTCTTTCAATCATACCCTCCGAAACACATCTCAAGAATCTGGCCATAGACTGTAAAAAAATTAGCTTTCTCCATCAAATAAATTCACCAATATTCTACTCCACAACCTCAAAATCATAGTCCTAAAATGATCCTTACCCAAAACAGATTCAACATTGTAGTAGTCATAGATTTAATTCATCTCAAAAATATTAATGGTGATTGTTCTTCGAAAAAGAATTTGATATATTTTTCTCAAATATTGGTTTAAAGTTTATAAATATGGGAAGGATGAATAATGAGAAAGGCAAAAAGGGAGAACATGAATAGAGATGGAGGAGAGGTGCGAAAGAAGGGGAAGGAGGCATATATTTTATTTATTTTTTATTTATTTTTATTTTTTTTTATAGTCTAACTTTTTATATTCACGCTTCTTATATGTGTGAATTTTACATACTTTGTCCAACTCAGTCATCAAGTTGTCACATATTCTGTCACGGTCAAAAGGATCTTGAAATAGTATATTTTAATAACTACGAGTGTTTGGTCGAAACCTTGCAAAGTATCGGCATCAAGATAACAAAGCAAGACGAGTATAGATAGATTAAGCTATTCTGCCAATTATTAACAATTGTAACTTATAAAAGTAATATTTTTTAAATATAAATTTTTTTATTAAATTCAAATTTTTTATATCAAATACATAATCAAAATTAATAAGTGTAACTTCCGAAAATAAAAGAGTATCACATAAATACCAAACGTTGATATGAACAATTGGCAAATTCAAGAGGAACAACATAAAGTCATATTATTGGGTAGTAGGACAAACTATTATAAATACCAAACTATTATATATATATATACACGTTTGAAGAACTAAAATAACAGGACCCATCTCTCCTCCCACGCTTTACTCTTTCCTCTTTTTACTCTTTTGCTCTTTCCACCATCTCTGCACAACACCAATAAACTCGGAAGAAACCGCTGGATTAGAGAGAGAGAGAGACAGTGTTTGTGTGCGAGAGAGAGAGAGAGGAAGCGTGGAATGCTGAGATCTTGTGGTTGGAAATCAAGAATCAACACGACAGTTTAGGAAAACAAAAAGAAGAAACAAAAAGGGAAGGGGGTAGTAGTATATGGGGGGTGGTAATACATTCGTGGATGGAGTTCGTCGCTGGTTTCAACGTCGTTCTACTACTACAACAACTACTACTATTATTCATTGCAATGCTGATTCGATCTTGAATAATAATAATAATTTTGAAAAAAAGCCCATTCATTTTGCAGAAGAAGAACTTACCATTATTGAAGACTTTGACATTTCGGGTCTTAAACTTATCTCAGTCCCCAAACGGATCGATTTCCCTTTTACCATGGATCCTCACAAAAAGGTCCGGTTTTTACCATGATTTTTACTATTCAGGAGCATGTTTTTTGCTGTTTATCGACTTTTGTTCTTTTTACTTTTTGATGGTGCATACGGTTGGATTAAGTTTGACCATTATTGTACAGCTCAAATTGACGTATATGATCTTGTTGATGTCTGTTTTTAATGTATGTATAAAGAACTTTGCTTCCACTAGAGAATTCAGTTGATATCCGTAGAAAATATTACTAAAAAGGATAAAGGAAAGTAAAGTTAGCAACTTTACTCTTTTAGATCTTTATCTATTTGTTTTTTTTTTTTGTCATTGAAATGAAATAGATATTGCAGGGCAAATTAGAGATACCCAAAAAAACTGAACTTTCTTTCCTACCTAAATTGTATTCTTGTCGGTATGTGTGTGTGTGCGCACGGGGGTGTGTGAAATTGTAGTCTTTGCTACTTCCCTGATTGCGTAATCCCGGGAAAAATAAAGTTCTAAATGCTGCCATTGACCAGTATTTTATAGAATCTTGGAATCTATTAGTAGATTTTATGAAAACCTATCAGATATGTTTTGCTCGTGGAAGGATCATGTTCCAAGCATCAATTTCATGATGTTTTTATTTTATTGTTGCATTGTATGCTTATTTTCCAGCACATAAAGTAGACTTAGACAAAAATATTTTGCAGAAGTACTGTTCCATGGCGTATTCGTGCCTTGTAATTTTTTCAATCTCTATGTAGACTTATATGGGTAATGGGAGGGGAAGATGCAGTTGTTTCATACTGCAGATATCAATCACATTTGTTTTGACTGGAACATTGTTATTCAGAATACACAGGAGGCAGAATTCTTCACGGAATATGGAGAAGCAAGCAGATACCAAATTCAGGAAGTTATTGGAAAGGGTAGCTATGGAGTCGTGGCATCCGCTGTTGATACAAAAACTGGAGAAAGAGTTGCAATCAAGAAGATTCATGACGTGTTTGAGCATGTCTCTGATGCCACAAGAATCTTAAGAGAAATCAAGCTTCTTCGGCTACTACGACATCCTGATATTGTAGAAATAAAGCATATCATGTTACCCCCATCTCGGCGAGAGTTTAAAGATATTTACGTTGTTTTTGAATTGATGGAGTCTGATCTTCACCAGGTAATTAAGGCCAATGATGATCTTACGACTGAGCATTATCAGTTTTTTCTGTACCAGCTTCTGCGCGGATTAAAATATATTCATACAGGTTTGTTCTTTATACAAGTTAAAACCTTCTCTTAGACACATCTCTATATAATGTAGAAGCTAATTTTTCCTCGGGATAATTGACCTGTCCTTTTTGGCCCCCCTTAACAGCAAACGTTTTCCATCGAGATTTAAAGCCGAAGAATATCCTTGCTAACGCCGACTGTAAATTGAAGATTTGTGACTTTGGGCTTGCTCGTGTATCATTTAATGACACGCCATCAGCTATTTTCTGGACTGTATGTTTGAGTTCTAGAAGGCTCCTCTTTTCTCGTTATTTTAGTACTCAGATTTGAGAGATTTCTGATATACTTGTGATTTCATGTATTTAAGGACTACGTTGCAACTCGTTGGTATCGTGCTCCTGAGCTATGTGGCTCCTTTTTCTCCAAGGTAAGTTAGCTTTATCAGCTATATCCAAAATTTTAACTGTTCATTCCAACTGCAATTACTGCATTGACACTTATATTTAGTACAAAGTTTGTGACACTCAGTATAATGCATTGTGATCAAGTTTCTGTTTGTAATCTGTTTATACTCTTTGTTTCCTCTCTTTTGCTTTTCTCTTATAGTCTTTGGTTCTATATTGCTCTGTTTCTGTCTTGGGAGAAGACTGGAAAAATTGTAGATTGAACTATACTTGCACTAAAATAATTTTGTGGCTGATACCGAATCAACTCTTATGATGTCATATTCTGTTTGGCCCCATAAGTGCCTGGAGGGTTATTGACTTATTGCAGCTTCAACGATGCCTTCAGAATTTACTTGCTAACTAGGCTTGTTTGATTGCAAAGTCCCAGATCAGGTGATGGATCACATTTCAAACAAAGGGAAGATTAGAGGTTGGTGGAGAGAGAGGAAGCATGTTGAGGTTTCTGTAGCATACGTAAAAGTCAGATCAATTTTGACGAAGATGCCTCACATTATTGTTACGTTGATAGCGTCACTTTTCTCTATTCTGTACTTCATTTGGTTGGGAGAAATGTTTTAATTGAGGATTCAAGTTTTTATCATATTGCCAGTGTTATCTTTATAGAGTCATAGGTTCATTACAAGTGGAAGGCAATTGGATTAATGAGGAGCTTGTTGTTGGAAAAAGTAATCTGAGGGCCTGCTGGAAGACAGTTTTCAAGTTCAAGAGCTTTGTAACTGATTATTCTTTTAATTGGATTAAAGTGAGAGGTCCCTGTTTACGGTAGCCCAGTACTGTGACCTATTCAACTTGCAGTTATAAAAAAGTGGAAGATTCCTATTTCATCATAAGGAAAAGGATGGTCATGAGCATCAATCTCAAATCTAGTTCAATGCGAGTAATACTCTGGCGTGAACAAGCTGTGCAGCTTTTTCTCTTTACTGATCCTGCAACAGTGATGGACTTTTTTGGGCTGTTGGTGGTATGAGTATGTCAGGTCTCAACGTCAGAATACAAAGACGCAGGTCATTTTTTGGCAGAGTAACAATCTCTTGGAACTGAACCTGCTTGCAGAAAAGAAAGAAAGAGCAGTGTCTATGAGAGTTTCTGAGTTTCTAGCCCAAGAAGTATTTTTTGCCCTTATGTGTGTGAGTATCTGGCATAATAATGTGCTGAGTATGCAGATGCATTTGTAGTGATCGTGGTATGTCCACATCAAGGAGTGTATTTCAACTATAAAGTTGATGTTGAAGAAGGATTTCTGTGTTAATCTCCACGTCAGTGTGGTGCCACTGTCAAATATTCCAAGCCTTAAATAAGTTTAGAAAAGTGTGAGAAAAAATCGATATTTTTGACTATCGATCCAGTCCGAAAGAGACGGACTAGGGCCCTTGTAATCTCGTGCGGAGGGCGCACGAGGCCCTTAATCTTACATCATGCAGTTTTTACGGGTTCTGCTTTTTGAGTAACTATAGTTCGAGTTCCTAGGTTGTCTGATCGATTTTACAGCTCACTAGACTTTTAGTTGGCTGGTATGGATCTTGAGTCTGAGTCTGCCCGGCTAGGTTGATCTTCTGAGAATTTCTTGTTGAAGAACGGCTTGAGTCTGATTGAGGTATCTCGTGGACTTATTTCAGTAAAGAGCTTGGTATGAGCTGAGAGCTGTTCTGTTGCATTCAATGATTTGAGTTTTATTATTGTTTTCACTACTTCAAAAACAATGAGGATTTGTTCTTTCTGTACTGTGAGGACAAAACTGTAAACAATGATGACGTGATTTCAGTCTGAAGCAACTATATCATATAATATTTGTTAAGAGTTTATTTCCGTTTTTGACATATATGTATATAGACTGATTTACTTATGCCGTGACATGTACTATCTCTATGCCAGTAGAAAATATAGAGAACTTCTAGTACTTTTTATTTTTATTTTGTATAATGTTGTCTTCAGATGAATTTAAATGGAGAAACATGGTAAGTGAGGATTTATATAGCCGACCCAAACTTGTTTGGGACTGAGGCGTAGCAGCAGTAGTAGTTGTTGTTGTGACATGTACCATCTCTAAGAGTTCTCCATTTGCAGTACACTCCTGCTATTGATATTTGGAGCATCGGATGCATATTTGCAGAAATGCTCACTGGAAAACCATTATTTCCTGGAAAGAATGTGGTGCATCAATTAGACCTTATGACTGATTTGCTAGGAACACCTCCGTCTGAAACTGTTGCAAAGGTTGGTTACGTCTCTTCCTTTCTCAGGTTTCTTTGTCATGTTCTGTCTTATCAGCATCATTGGGATGATAAGACTTCTTATTACTTGTAGTAAGAACATCACAGAACAAAGGTTATGGTGAAAAATTGCTGAGAGGTCTCAGTATATCATTTTTTTACATTCCACTGTAGTATTTCCTGTTTTACATAAGAAATTTTACTGAACTGGCAGATTAGAAATGAGAAGGCCAGAAGATACCTCGGTAACATGCGGAAAAAACCACCTGTTCCATATTCACAAAAATTTCCACACGTGGATCCTTTCGCTTTGCGCCTTCTTGAACGCCTGCTTGCATTTGACCCTAAAGATCGACCATCTGCAGAAGAGGTAATTCTGAAACGGAAATTTTTTTATATTGTTTTATCTATCAAAGAAAATCTTGACTCTGATAATGTGGCAAGACTGTCTCACACATTCATGACCTTGTTTTCTAGGCACTAGGTGATCCTTATTTCCGTGGTTTGTCAAATGTGGAACGTGAACCATCCACTCACCCAATATCAAAGCTTGAGTTTGAATTTGAGAGGAGAAAGTTGGCAAAAGAAGATGTTAGAGAGCTCATTTATCGGGAGGTGCAGTTTCCTCCATTATAGTGGCTCCCATTTGTGTGAAATGGATCAACTTATTAATATTTAAACTTGCTCTGTCAAACAGATATTAGAATATCATCCTCAGATGCTTCAGGAGTATCTTCGTGGCGGAGACCAGACTAGTGGATTTATGTACCCAAGGTTAAGAGCCACCTAAAGCTTTTGCTCCACATAGTTTATGTTCTTTTCTAGCACGTTCTTCTGCCTCATTTGCTTGAAAAGGTTGTCTTTTAGTTTCCTCCAGCGGTGGAAAACTATAACGTAGTTTTGGAGTTCAGTCGCAGCTCTTTCCAAAATGGAAGAAACATCTCTGTGTGTGTGTGTGTGTGAGATGTATATGTTTATTTATGTATCTGCTTCTATTTTTGTGAACATGTTGCACTAAATGTTTTGTTGCTATTCGAGAAATGCTTATTGATGGTCTTTTTCTTATGTCAATTTAGTGGTGTCGATCGGTTCAAGCGACAGTTTGCGCATCTTGAGGAGCATTATGGTAAAGGTGAACGAAGCACTCCACTTCAGAGGCAGCACGCATCCTTACCTAGGTTCGTAGTCAATACTTTTGTTCTTTTGGTACGAGGAAAGGTCTCTTCAGTGAATGTTGAATTAGAAGTCGTTTGTCTGGAGAAAATAGACATTTTCACACTGTTCCAGATTAAAAGCTCCTTATTTTTGGCTCAAGTTTTGTGTAACTCAATTACTAAAGCTTTGGATTTAAAAGACACAGTGAACGTTATATATATTTAAATTAAAATTATTTTCTCTAAAACATTTCGGAGTAGGTTAAGATTGAAGTTCTATACAGATAGTGTTGTAGTAGGTCGGGGAAAATTTTATTTTGTGCCTCATACAACTAGGAGGCATCTTTTTTGTCTCACAGTTTTGTAAATCTAAATTTTTGTGACCCAGAAGGGTAAGATTGGGGTCCACAAATTTGTGAGAGAAAAAGGAGCCTCAAACAATTAATGTCCGTTGTGTTGTCCATTGAGTAATGCACACAATAAAACTACTCGTAGGTTGGTGTGATTTTCTTTATAAGCTGTGCGTGCTTCCTGAACAAAGTTAACTTTGAATACTTAGCAAGTGCTTTAGCAAATGTGATTTTGTGGTTTACCATTTACATCTTTAGTCAAGGTATTAACTTGGTCTCTTTTTCGAATACTGTCAATCATAGAGAACGAGTTCCTGCACCAAAAGATGAAACCACTTCCCAAAATGATGATTTTGAAAAGCGAACGTCAGCATCTGTTGCTTCAACTCTCCAGAGCCCACCAGGGCAATCTGAGGGATCAGAGAACTCAGATGCTAATACGCAAAATGGACCAAACAAGGCAAACTATAGTGCTCGTAGTTTGCTGAAGAGTGCTAGTATCAGTGCTTCAAAGTGTATAGAAGTTAAAAGAAGAAATACAGAGGTAACTTTTATCCTTTTTCTTTTGCTTACTTTTTGGTGACCTCTTTATTTGTTGAATATAATGATGTTCACCATGAAGGATTTGTTTTCATGGTATAAAAGGAATAAAATGAAGAAAAAAAAGAGCAATGCCCATTCAATAGTGGCAACTCAATAGAACGCCTGCAAATATCTTCGTTTAAAACCAATTTAGTACAAATTGCTCCTGCATTTTTTTGTAGAAACCGAAACAGTCTCTTGTTGAAATATAGGGTAAGGTCGCATACAATAGATCCTTGTGGTCCGGTACTTCCCTGGACCCCGCACATAGCGGGAGCTTAGTGCACCGGGCTGCCCTTTTTCGGTGATCTAATTGATTGGCATTGTTCATATTGTTATGATAGGATGAGCCAATTGAAGAGCAAAACGAGGATGTTGATGGTTTAGCTCAAAAAGTTGCTGCTCTCCATACCTAATTTATTACCAGCATACGTGGTAGATTTGACATTTTGATTATATACTCTACTATGTATCACCTTGTCCTGTAAATCATAAGCTTTTTTGGACGACCAACCTTTGATGTTTGCTCCTGCATTTCAGGCAGAAGCTAATGGTAGGTTCTCAGTTGCTATTTATACTATGAATTTTCATTTGGTATACCAGGAAGCGAAAATGTTCTCCAGATATTTGTGTATTGGAGATTACACCTTTATATTATTTTGTAAACTGTAGTTGGTGACAAGTTGAAGTTTGTAATGACTTGACATGAAAAATACAATAGACAGTTCTAGCCTTGAGGGATGCCTTCTTTTTATGATCTATCATGCATTTCGTTACAAAATACAGATAACTCGTCTTTCCTTTTGGGCTAATTATAGCATGGTTGGCCAAGTTTCAAAAATCTGTTTATTTTGAGAAATGTTTTTCTCAAAAGTACTTTTCTCAGAATTAATTTCGGTGAGAAGCAGTTTGTGTAGCTTTTCTGCTTCTCCAAATCTTATTTGAACCCCCTTGGCCACTGAGCAAAGCTTTTGGGTTGTTTCAAGAGATTCTATATAAAAAATAGAGGACAAATCGTATTTTACGTTATATATACAGTGTAATTTTTCGGTGAAGGTAGTTGGATGAATCCTTTTCTCCCTCTAAATCCGCACCAGCATAAGGAATGTGTATCTTCAGATGGTGGGGTTTATATGATATAGAGACCTCGTGATATCTCCAATTATTGAGTTTATTGCTCTCCCTAGGACCATGTGTTACTGCTTTTTCTCAAAGTAGTCATTTTTTATACAAACGTATTGTGCAGTAACAATAACAACAACAATAACAACCCAATATAATCCCACAAGTGGGGTCTGGGGAGGGTAATATGTACGCAGGCCTTACCCCTACCCGGGGGGCAGAGAGGCTGTTTCCAGGAGACCCTCGACTCAAGACATCAACAAAAGACGATAAATTAGTACTATCAATAGACTCATATTAAAATAACATAAAATAACAACATAACACAAAATAATAAAGTAGCAACAATATAAGAAATACGAAATAGATGAAATGTATACTAATATCCAATAACTAACTCCATGTACCGATCCGTAAACTCCTACGATTACCTCCTAACTAGCTAATATCACTCTAGTGCGCTGTGGAATTATCCACAACTTCCCCCTAACCTACAACTTTAATGTTCGACTTCCACAATCCCCTATCAAGGGCCATGTCCTCGGTAATCCTAAGATGCACTAAGTCCTGCCTTATCACCTCTCCCCAATACTTCTTAGGTCTTCCTCTACCTCTTCTCATGCCCACCACAGCCAGTCGCTCACACCTTCTCACCGGTGCATCAGTGCTCCTCCTCCGAATGTGCCCGAACCATCCGAGTCTTGTTTCTCGCATCTTGTCCTCTATGGGGGCCACACCCACCTTCTCTCTAATATATTCATTTCTAATCTTATCCATCCTCGTATGCCCGCACATCCACCTCAACATCCTCATCTCTGCTACTTTCATCTTCTGGGTATGTGAGTTCTTAACCGGCAAACACTCGGTCCCATACAGCATTGCAGGCCTAACCAATGCTTTATAAAACTTACCTTTTAGTAAAGGTGGAACTTTCTTGTCACACGGGACTCCCGTCGCTAACCTCTACTTCATCCAACCCACCCCTATACGGTGTGTGACATCCTCGTCGATCTCCCCGATCCCCTGAATAACTGACCCTAGGTACTTGAAACTACTCTTCTTAGGGATGATTTGAGAGTCAAGTCTCACGTCCACTCCCGTTTCCGTCGGCCCCGCCCCAAACTTGCACTCGAGGTATTCCGTCTTTGTCCTGCTCAACCTGAATCCTTTAGACTCAAGGGCATTCCTCCAAACCTCTAGCCTTTCGTTTACCCCGCGTCGTGTTTCGTCAATTAGGACTATATCATCAGCAAATAGCATGCACCATGGAACCTCCCCTTGAATATGATGTGTTATGGCATCCATCACCAGGGCAAATAGGAAAGGGCTGAGTGCCGACCCTTGGTGCAACCCCATATTGTGCAGTAAATAGAATGAAAATCGAAATGAAGTACATATCTTGTTCCTACATATTCAGTGCATGCACACAGCGGCACATTCATTTACGCTACAAACTATTCAAACAAATTAATGAAGCTTCTTTAAATTATTTCAAACACAAACATGAAAATAGATTTCTGAAAACTTTCCTAAAGAACTGGATATATCCGTCAAAACATTAGATTAAAACTCACAAAACGAATTGAATGTTTGTCCCCCGTGAAGGGCAGCCTTTGCGTAACTGGTAAAGTTGTTGTCATGTGATCAGGAGGTCACGGATTTGAACGGTATGCATAGGATAGACCAGTGAAGGGGAGCCTTAGCGTAATTGGTAAAGTTGTTGCCATGTGATCAGAAGGTCACACATTCGAGGCGTGAAAATAGCCTCTTGCATTGTGTAGCTGATAAAGTCGGGAGTTTAGTGCACCGTCTGTCCTTTTTTCTCCACGCAAAGAAATATCTTTCGGCTTGGAAATTACCATATATAGACAGCGAAGGAGGTCATATTACCAAATAGTTTTTGGAAGAAATAAATGATGTTTTGTTTATGAAAGAAAACTTTTTCTCTGGGACACTTCTCCAACTATAAGTATCTTCTGTCTTTGTTCCTTCTTTTGTTTTTATTTTGTTTCTTTTTTGTGGTCGTAAACTTATAAATGCCAAAAATAATAAATCACCATTACTATTAGGGCATAAAAATATCAAAAGAAATATTCTATTCAGAGAGCTCTTTGACTACTTACGTATATTGCAACAGCTAAATCTTGTAAAGAATAGCAGAAGAAGAGTATTATTTGGAAACCTTCTGCTAGCTCAAGATCGTTAACTAAAAGAGGAAGATTCAACTAAGGAAGAGGAAGTTGGCAAACTTTTTACTAGATTCAATTTTACCATGACTTTTAATTTATCAATGCTTAGATGTCTAAGTCTAGCATGCCAAAGATGTGTAATATCATTGCTACTCATTTTCTCAATATATGAATTAGAGGTAAGACATATAAATTGATAACTCTCTTACCTGAGTGAACGATATCTTCATACCTAGAACATGAAAGAGACATTGAGGGTGATAATATCTTTTTGCTTCTCATTGATCACAACAGTGCCTTCCTTCTCCACATTGTGGACTGTATTATGAGATGTAACAATGACATCATGTTTGTTGTATTCGTGAAAGGTGGAGAATTTGAATTGATCTCTAGTGAGATGGTGCCTACATCTTGAATCCACGGTCTAGTCTCTTTCAAAATTTATGGAATCCATGATATTTATTTCTCGAGTCTCCGTTGCGGAACACTTTCCCGAGTCTTCTTCTTTTTCTTCTTCTTCAGCAACTTTCTTGGTTTGAGCCATATTGCTCTCCTTGACTCGACAATATCTTTTTATATGCCCGACTTTGTCACAACAGTAACATTTTAAAATCTTTTTATTGTTATTGGAAGACTCCCCCTTATTTCCCGACGAGCTTGAACCACTTGAGGACTGAAAGTGCATGCTATCTCTTGATTTCTCTTATCGACAACAACAACATTTCTTTCTTCTTCTTTGATAGATACACCAGCTATCTATTTGGCTAGTAGCTCTTGTGACGACAACAATTTCTCAAATTATTCCAAAGATGGTTGTTGAACCCATCCTTGAATCAATGTAACAAATGGAATATATTCTGACTTTAAACCACGAATAATGATTCTTCTTATTCGTGCTTCAGAGATGGCTTCTTCCGGATTCAATACAGATATTTTGGAACACTGATTTTTAACCTTCAAAAAATACTCGGCGATAGAGAGATTACATTGAGTGGTGTTAGCTAACTCATTCTCCAAAATCTGTAGCCGAGCTTCATCCTTCTTGTTGAAGAGTCGATCGAAGGTCCTCCATATTTCATGAGCTGATTTACACCTTATAATATGATCAAATAAATTAGAAGAGATAGACCTCTTCAGGATAAATTCCGCCTTAGCATTAATCTGCTTCCACTTCTTATGCGCATCGCTATTTTTCGGTGCATCAGCAGGAGGACTTGTGTTACTCCCATTGACAACTTCTCACAAATCCTCACCAACAAGGTATGATTCCATACAAGTCTTCCATATCTTGTAGTTGGACTGGTTCAATAACTCCATCCCCAGTCCATTTGCATGACCACCCAAATCTATTTAGAGAAACCAGTTGAATCAACCACTACACCGACATTGAAATCCACAAGCCAACTTATGGTTCTGATACCATGTAAAGAATAGCAGAAGAAGAGTATTATTTGGAAACCTTCTGCTAGCCAAGATCGTTAACTAAAAGAGGAAGATTCAACTAAGGAAGAAGAAGCTTTCAAAGGAGAAGAAATTTTTTGGAAAGAACTTTGTTTAGGAAAGAAGGCTTTCTTGAAGTTGGCTTGGTTACAAATGAACAAGACACCCCCTATTTATACTAGCATATGGATGATTCTAGATAATGTACAAGGAAGATTCTAGCAACCTTATCTTCTAACAACACTCTAGAATATCTAGACATATCTTATCTTCCCATAACATTTTAGAACATCTAGATCTGTCTACTCAATAAATATCAAGGATACCATACTAGGACATTCTTGAGAATTTTATATTTTTCCAAAAAATCACCATTATTTTTTTTTCACAACTCCCCCATCATTGTATTCATAAATTTCCTTTAATTTGACGATTGTTTATCGAAGTTGTATTGTTCTCCTGTACTCTGCTGTTACCTACCAAAAACCTACTAATAATGAGTACAACTTCAACCCACTGTAATTGATTCTTTTCTGGTAATTATTGCTGTATGAGATAAAACAACAAGACCTAACATTTGGTTAACCTTTTCGTTTACCATGCATGATAATTGATACAACTAATTGATCGACTGTCGAGAAAATTGGTTTTGTAGTCCTTCACAAATTAATTTATTTCATATTTACACATGAGAGATTTGAAAATAACACATAAGAGATTTGAAAACGTTATTTTTATTCTGTTCAAATTGTAAGCGGCCACAAGAGATTGTTTTGCTCTCGACTGACTTGCACTTTACTAGCATAAAAATAGCACGAGCTAGCAAGTTTTTGGACTAATCATTTAAAAATATTCAGCGTTACCAAATCAATGAAAAATAGTCAATTCTGTTGCAACAGAGGCCTCTCCAGCATAATATATTGGAGTTTGGTGCACCTGTGTATGAACTTCCAGCATATTATGCTGAGCTGGTATACTTTTTCGCTCCAGTATAATGTACTGGAGACAGGAGCATCAGTGCTCCAAACTCCAGTTTATTATGCTGGGCCGGTATATTATACTGGAACTCCAATATATTAGACTCGAGTTCCCGTATAATATACTAGAACTCTAGTATATTATGCTGGAGTATTTTTTTTGGATTTTGAACAGTATTTTCGTTCAAATTTATCTTTACATGAAAAGTGACTAAATTTCGATTACTTTTGAAACTGAGCAATTTTTGAACCACCACTTTTAAATCTTGCTATTTTTTAATTTCTCCCTTTACTAGCTTAACATGATAGGGCATCAATTTCTTGGTAACGTGCAGGCCGAGTTTTGGATAAAACCTTTAAAGCCCAAGCTTTAGGCCCCCAATTTTAGGATAAAAATAGAAGAGAATTTTTCATAAAAAGCATTCATTAAGACCTAATTAGCAATAAATAGAAATTATTTCTTATATTACATGATATAGGAATGTTTTACAGTATTTTATAATGTATTTAGTGTATTAAACAAGTTGTATTTAATGATACAACATAAAGATTCGCCGCAGAAACATGGATTGCTATAAATCCCAATCTGTATTTAAGTGTATTAATATGTATTAAGCATGAAAATAGTAACGGGT
This sequence comes from Nicotiana noctiflora, assembly GCA_032618575.1. Lineage (NCBI taxonomy): Eukaryota > Viridiplantae > Streptophyta > Magnoliopsida > Solanales > Solanaceae > Nicotiana > Nicotiana noctiflora. Next base: position 252,262 of record JASVEL010012136.1, read on the forward strand.
AAGCGCAAATCCGGGGAAGATGAATAAGATATAAACGGAAGGAAATAAAAAAAAAATTTGATTTCCATTATTTTAGTTAACTAACTTAAATATTCGAAATCCATAGGTATTCTTCTCTATACTGAGCCAATTTAACGACAAAAAATAAAGGAATACAAATCTGAACACCGTATATTGAGTATTCATCAGTCGTTAGCTACAATTTCAGAAAATACACTACTAATATATGTTGTATAAAACAGATATAAGTTCATTTATGTAAGATAAATACAGTTGAATACATATACATACTATTATAAATTCTACTGGAATAGCAATACTAATTGAAAAAAATATTAGATATGCATACTGTGAATAAACAAAATACAGTAAACATAAATTAATAAAAAATACACACAAATACATATGAATACAATCCCATAAACAGAACATAATAAAATCTAACGGGAGTTATAGTGGTGAGAGAAAAATAAGGCATAAATATAGGAAATCATTAAATTTAGATTTTTTGCTACAAAATTAGAAAAAGTTATTATATTGTGTAAAATTTTGAAAAGGTATTTATATGTTATAATTAGGTCTTAACATATTCTATAGGTGGTAAAATTTCCAAAATAGAATGTGCTAGCTTGTTTTCAGACTGGTCATTCAAAATAGCCAGCGTTTGAAAGTCATTAAAAAATAAAAAATTTACACCCTATAGAAAACTTTAGTACCATATTTATCAATAATAAATACCATTTTAAAATATTACATTTTATAAATATCTTTTATCTTTATAGCAAAATATCTATTTATAATTACATCCTAAATTTAAGGCACCATATATGCTAAATAATACATTTCTCTCTCCTTTTTTTATTTTCTCTCACATAATCACCGTATAACTCCCCTAAATATATTCTCTCTCTCTTTTACATACACTTTACCCTCTTCTCTCACATACCCACATTTCTTAACTATTCTCCCACTCAAATACAATATTTCTCCACCATTATCAATCATATAGCCACCGCCATCAATCTTACTGTCAGAAGCTATAATAAATCACTTGTGTTTACCTAAAAACAAACACCTAGTAAATGGCTCAATCGAAAAGAAGGAGAAGAGAATGGCAGAATATCGAATGCCTAAAAACATACGCCTAGTATTCATAAGTATTCATGTGTATTCATCTTTAATTAATTTTGTTTTTAATTGTTAAAAATTCCAGTAAGTTTTCAAATATATTCAAATGTATCTGTATGTATTCATATGTATTCAACTTACTTATTTTTTTAGGCCATATGTATGGTATCTAGTTTTTTAATATGTATGTAGTTTTCTGTAAGTGTTTGTAGTTACATTGATAGGTATTTGAATCTGATTTATTATAAAAAAATGCAATGTATTCAACTGTATTAACATGTATTTGACATTGAAAAGAAGGAGAAGAGAATAACAGAATAATAGAATATCGATCCGCTGTTGCTCTATTTTTTCGCTTTTTCACGTTTCTAGGTTTCTTTCTTTGATAAGAATATAACTTAATGAGGTATCTTTTATGTTAGTTGAGTAAAATTAGGGAAATATAATTTGAGTAGATTTTCTTCCATTTTTAACAATTTTAACCTTCCAGATTTAGCGCAGATACGTTATTGTATTTAACGTTAATGGCGTTTGAATACAGGTAAATACATATCAAAATTAGCTGACATTCTTATTTTCACGCCTATTGTTTTGATTGTATTATTAAATACAGCTTAAATACATTAAATACATTTGTATATTTTCATAAAAGATATCAATAACAAGTAATATAGCAAAGGGTATCCATAAATGGCTAATTAGGGCTAAAAGATGGTGTTTTATGAAAAATTCTCTTAAAAATTAGCCACTATTTTGCTGCAATACATAAAATTCCAACATATTATGTTGGAACTCCAACACGCAAAAAGTTTCAGTATAATATATTGGAGTATTTTTTCGGATCTTTGAACAATATTTTTGTTCAGATTTATCTTTACATAAAAAATAGCTAAATTTCGATTACTTTTGAAATTCTGGCTATTTTTGAATGACCACTAGGAAATCTGACTATTTTTTTATTTCTCTTAATTTGAGGGGACCACTTTTTTTACCCTATAATCTTTTTAATTAAGTATTTTTACTCTTATTGCGTAATTTGGTTTAAAAAAGTATTTTTGTTTCTTAAAATGGACTCCTAATGTTTAAATGCAAAATTTATTGAAGGAATCAAGTGATTATTCTTTTTGCTTTAGTCTTTTCTCATTAAATATTACATAAACGTTTTCCAAATTCTTTCTCGGTTTGCACAATATTTAATTTTCGTTTTTAAGCTTTTTGAGTTTTCATCAAATATTACTATTATTATATTTTTTTCTATGTGTCTCCAATAGATGATATTATTATGTATTTTTTGTCAATCAAGCTAAAGCCTACCAAAATTATATTGAAAGCAACTCATACTATTCATTTTCACATCAAATTAATGAATCAAGTTCTTCAATTCCAACTTTTTAGTATTAGTTGTTATCTACGTTTGTTTTTCTTAATATTTTCAATACGTGCACATATATTATCCTTTTAGTATTATTCAAATTTAAATGTGCCAAATATAAAGGATGAATTTGGTTATTCAAAATTTGAAAAAAGGTTGAATCTTTAGTACAACCCTCCCCCCCCCCCAAAAAAAAAAAAAAATAGTACTCTAATTGATATACTCAATCCAATAAAAAGACTTGATTTTTTTTTTCAAATGCTTATATTGCATATAAAATAATGGTAATAATTCCTCTAACAGTTGTCTCGGGCCGTCCTTCATCACAAACTAGAAATTTGATAGAATATTTTTAATTACAATTGAAAAAATCTTACTTAAGATCAACCATGGCGCAAGAGATTAAATATATTACCGTTTAACCAAAATATGGGATTTCGATTAAAACTAAAAAATAAGAGAAAAATCAGGTTACTGTTAATCAAGAGACCGAAGAATCTAATAGGCGTTCAATAATTAGAATGAACAATAAAGAAAAATTGTATTTCAGTATGCTTTCAATAGTTGATCGTGTACAAAATGGTATAACTTCTTCCTTTTATAGTTGACCCTAGGTAGAAGAATGAAACCTAGGCTTTAATGATATAATTATGAGTAACAAATGACATTGAATAGGTCGTTACATAATTATTCCTATTAAATGCCAATTCTTCAACGTATCAGGTATTTAATGTTTGAATTTGGACTTCTTCTTGTCTTCAGATCCATGCCTTAAATGTTTTCTGATCCGCTGCCTTGAATGTCTTGAATTGATACGGAACTCGTATCTACTTACTTTTCCCTTTTCCCGTATCTCCTACCATGGAGCTTCATATCTTTTTTGAATATTCAAGAGTCCACAGTCTTAAATGCCTTATTTAGATACGTGATACGTATCTAAACTATTCCTCGCGTCCTCTTTGAACTCTTCTTTTAGATTAAATATTATTTTGTTGACCCTTTGACCAATCCACGTGTCATGCCACATCAATCTTGGTAAAAATTCAATTTTTGAAGGGGTATTTAGAGACTTAGGGTAAAGTTTTGAAGGGCTTTTGTTTTTGGATACTCGCCGGAGTAGGGTTCCGGCGAGGGTTTTTCTTTTATTCTAAGGGTTAGAGAAATATTCGAGATATAGGGCTATGGTGAGGTGATAGATCGTCTCAAGACGGTCATGTGGTGTTAACGTTGAGGTCTGGTTCATACATTGGTGGTCGCCGGCTACGTTTCCGGCGACCGAAATTTCAAGAATAGAGATTGGTGGGTTTCTGGTGTAGGGTTAATGGAGTAATGGGTGTTTAAAAGGTGGAGAGGAGTGTTTGGGGCTTGGCCTGAGCCGGAGAAGATGGTAGGAGACTGACCACCGGTAGGGTTCCGGTGGTCTCTGTGATAGAAGGGGGGAGGAAGAAGAGGGTTTCATGGCGCCTAGGGTTTTGTATAAGGAGAGATCTATGTATGTAATGAAGAATAAATGGGGGTTTGGGGGATATATACTGATTATGTGTTGTTGATTATCAACCGTTGGATTTGGTTAGATGAACGACCAACATCCTTTGGCCTTTGAAACGACATCGTATGGTTTAATGAGACCCTCATCTAGTCCGTTGGATTAAATAACTGAACGGATATGATTCAATTGATTAGGCGACGTCGTTTGGTTAAGTAATACACTAGTCTCATCCGTTTGATTAAGTGTGATGGACGGTTGTGATTAATTCTCTTAGGCGACGTCATTTTATTTATATAGTCATCGCTTTACTTGGTCCGTTGATCAATTGAATCAACGGCCCAGATTATTTGATGTTAAACGGTGTCGTTTGGCCTTGTAACTGGGCAAGACCGGCTAATTAGCCTGGGCCTAGTCTGTGTAATGTATGTACATTATATGTATTTGGCCCAATTTGGTATTTCACATTGTATTTTTGTATTTTTTATATGGTACTAGACTGTATACCCGAGCGGACAACTCGGATCGAGGAGGGGACTACGTACCGGGGACCGGTGGGATTGTCCGGCTTTGTAACTTTTACGACCTCTATTTCTTATTTGGGTATGACTTAACAGAAAGGGGAGTCTCAACCAGTAAGTACATCCCCGGAGGTAAGAAGAGAAGGGTTTTCGGCAGAAATTTTATATACAGTTCACGTAATATCAAAGCAATAAACATATAGCGCATTGATCAAAAATTATATAATGAAATCAGATATAAACAAAAATAGCAATTTTAACTGAGCTCGAATTCTTAAACCCTGAACCAAAGTTTTGGGTTTCTGTTTCCCCAGCAAAGTCGCTAGAGCTGTCACACCTCCTTTTTTACTTACCCGAAGGTATGTGCCACTAATTACTACTACATCCCCGGGAGGGATATAATAATAATAGGGAAGGAGTTTTTCTAATTAAATGACATTCGTAACAAGATTTATTTATTAAATTTCAGAGTCGCTTCTTGGGAAAATAATGGTGTCCCAAGTCACCGGTTTAATCCCGAACTGCGGAAATTATAACTCTATTTAACAGTCCGCAAAATCAAAAATCCGGATAAGGAATTCTATTAACCCGGGAGAAGGTGTTAGGCACTCCCGGATTCCGTGGTTCTAGCACGGTCGCTCAACTGCCGTGCTTGTTTTTATTCGATTTCTTTATATGCTTCTATTTTCATGTATTATTAATGTCCCGCTTTGTCATTTTTAAGAATTGCGACGTTGCGAAAACGCATTTCGGTCACACCGTACCAGTACGCCTATGACTTTAGTGCATTTCAGCTTCGCCGGGATTCAAGATTTGGGTCACATAAATGTGCACCCGTATTAGGAATGTAGTATTATTAATCGCGCCTAAAGTATCTACGTTTTTATTAACTTTGGGAAAGACCGTGAGATTCGCTAAACGGTCCTTCCGAGTCTAGAATTTTATGTTGAAATTTATTTGGGGGCCCCGTGTGTTTTCATTTTTTGTAACGAGGCTCATCCCTTATTTTTAAAGTTCAAACCTATTCATGCACTATATTTTCTATTTTTTATTTTTTCTTCCTAATATACAATTGTTTTTTGTATTAATTTCAGACTTATTGATATGGGAGTCCAGGCCAATATTTATTTTTGGGCATGGACTTCATATTGCCTAACAGTCCATAATCAAAATACAACTGGGCCTCTGGATCCCAGTGCATACCCCTGATCCTAATCGAAGGCATGAATGCCACATTAATTCGATCCAGGCCTGGTTCTCATTGAGGCCCAAATCGTTT